>PVJH01029103.1:0-26454 GCA_004026705.1 Nesogale talazaci | reverse complement strand
AGTGTTAGTCCAGGTAGACTAGAGAAGCAAATTCATAAACACACATATGTATATAAGGGAGAGGCTTATATGCCAGAAGAATGGAACATTGAAAAAACATCCCAACTCAGTCTAGTCCAAGTCCATATGTCCAATATTAGCTCATATGGCTAATACCAATCCATAAGTCCTCTTCAGACTCATGAAGCACATGCAATGACACCAGAACAATCACAGGCCAGTAGGTGCAGTCTTGTGTGTCCAGTGGTGGTAGAGGCATCTCGGTGCTGACAGGGGCTCTCTGTGGCTTCTCAAGCATCTCGGCACTGGTAGGGATCTCCACATGGCTTTTCTGGCTTCAAGGTCTGGTTCCATCAGGGTAAGCCCATGTGACTCCCCCTCAGGGATGTCTCACAGGGATTCAACCTTGTGTCCTGTCAGTAGAGCATCTCCAAGAGACTGAGTCTGTAGTGTCTCACCTCCACAGGGGAAACACTGCAAGATTTCCCAGAATTCTCAGATTGAGCCATTCCCACACAGAGGTCTCATTGGCTATCTCCAGATTGACAGACCAGACTCCACCCCTACACTCTTAATCCTCAAATTGACACCAAGGAACATGACTAGTTCCAGGGCACAAGCGACACAGCGAGGAGGGTGAGCCTTCAACTCGCGTAGCTGGGGCAGGATGTCAGGAGAGACAGGTCCCTGGAAAGGATACCATGCTTGGCAGTGACAGAGGCCAGGGAAACAGAAGTTTCTCCAAAAGATGGATGGACGCTGGTTGCAACCATGAACTTAAAGAGAAGAGGTTTTGCAAGGATGGTGCCAGATTGGTCAGGGTTTCCTTCTGAAGGAAATTGGGTTGCTGAGAGCCAGAATCAACCCCAAGCACCCAACTACCAGCATAGACCAAATACAATGATAATTATTCTTAGAGGCGCGCATGGTAAGACTTTGGCTCACTTACCAAGGGCACAGCATCAGGGAAGATCATTTCCTGGGGAGAATGATATCTTGGTGGTAAGGTGAAGGTACAGCAAAAATCCAGGGGCTCCTTGATGAGACAGACTGACCTCGTGCTTGCGACAGCTCTGAGGATAGCAAGGGCCCAGTCGCCTCCTGTTCTGCGGCCCACCTGGTCACCAGGAGCCGACTCCACATCAACCCGCGACGGTCTATCCAATGTGCCTAGAGGTAATTATAAGTTGTCTTCGTCTGCTCTCTGTCACCAGCTTTGAAATAAATGTCCCGGCATACCGTGAGGGCGATAGCAAGTGTCCTTGAATCACCATGTCCTGTCACAAGCTGGATGCCTGCCAACAAGAATAGCATTTCATACACAGCGGTGGGTAGGACGGACAGTCAGCCTCGCAGCCACCACCAGATTCTCACCCCCCACACATCGTGTGACCTCAAGGTGATTTCCTGTGTGTGCTACACGCCGAACTCCAAGGGGCGGGGGGAGCAGGGACCATTCCCTTTGTCTGCCCCAGTGCCTATTAATTCCAGATCCCTGTGTAAGTGAATGAGCCCACATGTCCCTAGGCAGAGATGGGCGGCTGCAGAGTCCATAAGATGCTTTTCTTTCTCTCCTTTTCTCTCTTCTGCTCCAGCAACTTCCTTCTTTCCCCTTCTTGATACTGGAGCCAAAGTCCCCCCTCCCCCTTCCCATATGTGATGGTTTAAAAAACCACTGGGGAGTGGAGGAGGGGTCTGGGGAACTTGCTGTTCTCACATGGAAGGGAAGGAGAGAAAGGGGAATAGAAGAAAGGGGAAGGGAGGAGAGATTGCCAGGAGGGGGAGAGGGAGAAGAGGAAGAGGGAGACAGGAGAGGGAGAGGGAGAAGGTGAAGGAAGCAGGGGATACAGGAGGGGAGGGGAGAGGGAAGGTCTCATCCCAGGCACCGCCTGCAGTCGAACACGCCATCCATCCGTTCCCAGATGCCGCAGGGGTTTCCTGCCAGCAGGAAGCCCCAGGGATGGCCAGCAGCTCCTGAGCAAACAGCTGGGGGTTCAAATCTGCTCAGAGGACACTTGGAAGAAAGGACAGGCCATCGGTTTCCAGAACAAAAGCCCTGGAGACTCATGGAGCACACTTACGCTCCAGCCAGTCCGAGTTTGTCCACAGGCATTTCATCCTCCGCCAAAAGGAAACAGAAATCAAACCTCCCTGCCATTGAGTCTACTCCGAGTCCTGGGGATCCCACAGGAGTGAACCTCATGATGGGAGTCGAGCCCTTTCTCAGGGTGGCGAGTGAGCAGAACTACATATGGTCAGAATGACAGCGACGAGGCATCCGGCACGCCCCCCATGAGCTTCCAGTCTCTGCTCTCCTCAGCCTGGTTTCCCTGGGGGAGCACCAGAGCCGGTGCCAGGCTGCTCCCTCTCTGTTGGAACGAGTCTGGGACTCTTCGATGTGCTCTCTGGAAGGACAGGGCTGGAAGATGGGAGGTATTATTGGGAAATACCAGAAAGGCCATGCAAATGGGTCTAAGGACAGTGGCCACTCATGTTTCAAAGGACACTTCCTCAAAGGGAAGTGTATTCATGACTTTCCATGATGCAGCCGCCTGGTTGCAGGCAGTGTCCCCAGGCCATGCTGTCCTCGGGGGTCCCTGGAGTCCCCCACATCAGGCAGACTCAGTGCCTAACTGGAGAGGAAGCCAAGAGTCGCTCCCAGCCTGTACTTCAAGGATGCCGTCAAGGTGTAAAGTCATCATGCCGTGTCAAGAAGTCCCCGAGAGTGATATCTAGAAGGGTTAAACTCTCTACTGCAGTCAGTCCAAAGGCTGGCAGTTCAAACCTACCCAGAAGTGCCTCGGAAGATTGGCCTGGCAACCTGCTGCCCAAAGGCCCCAGCCCTGAAAAATACTGGGAGGCATTCCTACTACACATCTGGGGCTCGCTGTCCACCCACAGCCCGGCAGCAGACAACACTCCGTCAAGCAGGTGGCTCCTCCTGGCTCACTCCAGAGGCAGGCCAATACTCAACGAGGTTTTTAAGCAACCCTGCAAGGCATCCTCAAGCTTTGGCTCCTCTTGAACTATAGAATCGACCCTGTTCACCTCAAGTATGCACCAGATCCCCCGCAGTCTCCCCACGATACCTCTCCTTGCCTGGGAACACCACACAGTCGAGCTCCTGTTTCATTCTGATGAACTCCTGACAAGCACATGTTACGGTTGGTCGGGTCCGCAGGAATCTGCTTGTGTGTATATCTCTGTGTGTGCTTCTTTCAGTCTTAATATTAATAATAATCCGACCTTAAGATCATGAAAGGCTGCTGGAAGGAACGTGCTTTTAGAATGCGCCACTGCTGTTTGGGTCGTTCAGACACGAATGGCTTTAAAGTAAGTCTTTGGACATTTTAGAATAAGTGGCATCCTTACAAATATCTGACTGGGTATTTACATGTGTTCAGATTCTCCAAGCTTTCTGCCTGTCTTGTCAATGTACACATACCTCCTGAAGACGAAGGCTTAAAAAGGAGAAAGATTGCAGGGCAGGGGGATATAGAAATGACAAAGAGAGGCTCCACTCCCCCCTTGATTTTAACTATATTTACATCAGCGTGTTGGGATAGGTAGGTTCATTGTGTCAACCTGACAACAGGAACATGTGGGATTAGTAATTTCTCCGTTTGCTGGGCGGTCAAAGAGATAAATGGCTCAGCAAGTCCCGCCTCTCTCTCTCTCTTGCTCTCTGGTGATTGGACCAGCATGTGGCTGCTTGCGCTAGTTCTCTGCCTCAACCTGTGAGCTACACTACCTGTGGGACAGCCAACTCATGGATTGTGTCACTAGAGTTTGAGGTTTCTTGGAGACCTGCTTTGTCCTGCTGTTGGTGTGTGCCTCCCGTGAGCTCGAGGCTGGTGGATCCTGTGGTCCTGCATTGCTTTTGTTCAGTATCACACCTGGGCTTGCTTCCATAAGCTCCTGAGCTGCTGAGTGTTGGTGACCCGCCCTGCTGTTTGTGTGTGTGTGGGCGAACTCTGCGGGCATTGCCTGAGGGAAGACTCAGCTGCCTGCTTCCTGGACCCTGGGCCCGGCAGCCCTGTGAGTTGAAGGACTTCCAATTTATGAACTGTTCCAAGGAAATGAGCTGAACGGAGCCCTTTACTGCTGTGTGGACTAATTAGCTGTTATCTTCCTTCACGCTGTATAAGTCTATCTAGCTAGCTAGCTACCCTTCTCTCTATAAATCATACATGTGTTGGATTTGTTTCTCTAGAGAACCCTTCCTAACACACATGCACAGATGTCCACTTAATTTCCCTTTATGCCGTTGTTCCTGATGTCGCTAGATGCCTTCCATTTGGTTCCGACTGACAGCAACACTGTGCAACAGAAGGAAATGCAGCCCAGTCCTGAGTCAAGCTCACAAATATTTTGAGGTCATTGTTGCAGGCCCTATGTGAACCCATCTCCTCAAGGGGTTTCCTCGTTTCCTTGTTGGGGCTGATATTATCAAACCCAATCCAAGGATTGAGAACCAAGCGTTGTTCTTTCCTAATAACATGCCCGTGTGTCCTGGTGGCCTAGTGGGATACACGTGAGGTCAGTGGTTTAAAGACATCAGGCACTCCTAGGACTTCTGGTTCTGTAAAGAGTTGCAGTCTCAGAAGCACCTCCCCTTCCCCCTCAGGGGTCATTCCAGTCTGTGCTGTTGGATCAGTGATATTGGAATGCATTCGATGGCAGTGGTTTACATTTAGTCACATGTCCACAGTAAGAGAGATGCAGTCTCACCACCCTCTCTTCTAAAGGTCATCCAAGCTATGCTGCTTCCAGTGCAGATTGGCCCAAGGTCCCGGCAGCCCCGTGGCACATGGTATATTCCTTGATCACAGCATGATCCAGAGGCATCCATTCTTCTTTGCCCTCCCCCCCATTCCTTGTTCAGTTTCACCAGCATTTGAGGTAACTGAAAATGCCAGGGCTCCAGCAGGCAAACTTCACTCCTCAAAGTGGCATCCATGTTCTTGGGTACTTTAACAAGGTCTTAATCTATTTCATCTATTTTCCCAGTGCAATATGTCACCTGGCTTCTCTCTCTCTCTCTCTCTCTCTCTCTCTCTCTCTCTCTCTCTCTCTGTGTTTCATAAGAGAAACTAAAATTAAATATGTTTTTTTCATGCAAAATACATCTCTGGTATGCAATATTTAGCTTCATTGTGCATAGGGTTCCTATGATTTGAAACCAACTTGACCACACTGAACAGCCTGCACTGTCTTCTTCTTCAGCTTCCCTGCCCTCAGGCAAGCTCCAGCTGATGTCAGCACGCATCTCTTATTGGTCCACCATCCCTTGTTGGTCCTGACCAATGCCAGTGGTCAGTGTTTGGCTACCATTGCTCAAACACCCCACTGGTTCCTTGGGAGGAAGGCCTGGGGGATCTACTCCCAAGGGGTCATGGCCATAGAAAGGTCAGCTTAGCACAGGTCACTGTGTGTATGTGTATTTGTGTGTGTGTTTCTGTATATGAGTGTATGTGTGTGATATAGATGTGTGTAATGTGTGTATATCTGTCTTTGTGGGTCTATATGTGTGTGTATGTATGTGTGTGTGTGTGTGTGCGTGTCTGGATTTTGGACTTTTCTCTTCTCATCAGAATTTTCTTGACCTCTGCTTGACATGTCGGACTATTCAATAGTCCAAGCACACCAGGAAGAGTTGTACCATCATCACCACATCAGTTGTATCAAACATTGCCTTCATTCTTGTACTTGTCATTGTTGGCCCCTTTGGCCCCACCCCACCCCCACCTCCACCCTGCTCTCTCGTCAGTGTTTGCTGTCACTTGTCAAGTACCTGTGCATCAGTCAATCCCAATCCCCAGGCCAGGGAGCTCTTCCAGGCAGGATTCAGGAAAATAGGGGTGCTGCACAGGGCTCTAGAAAGGTAATGGCTGAACAAGAAGGGGGAGGGGGCGCTTGCCACTCCCAGTTCAGCCGGCAGTGGGGAAGAGGCTCTGACCATCTGTGTTTGCTTTTGTGGGCGGGTCAGGGGTCTCCAAGCATCATTTCTCTGTTATCCTCGATTATCCAGGTCAGGAGCCCTGGCCGTGATTAAGTGCTCGGCTGCTAACTGAAAGGTCGGGGGTTCAAACCTGCCAGCTGCTCCTCCATGAGAGGAAGAGGCAGCTGTGTGTCCCCTTGAAGATAATTGTCTTGAGAGCCCCATAGTGCGGTTCTACTCTGCCCTGGTGGGGGTGGGGGGGTGAGAGTCAGTGTCCACTCACAGGCAGTGGCTTTGGTTGGGGGCTGTGATGACTTCGTTGATGTTCTGGTCTACCTCTCTAGGTTCTGCTATCCATTGCCCTGGCTACACAGAACTCACAGACAACGTTCATGATCAGAGGGTTGATTTTGGAAGTGAGCAAGTTGTGACCCCAGTCAGAAATGCTCCACAGTGGGCTTCCTTAGCAGGGCATGTTACAAAGTGCTGACAAGTCAGTTAATAAATGCCCAAAGGACATACCACACTGCTTGCTATAATTCTCAACCCAGAGGCATTCAGCTCAAGCTCTCTGAGTCAGCTTCCCTGAGAAGCGCTCAGAAGCACCCCACTCCGCTAGCCAGCCTCCTGCACCAAAGAATGCACTATAACTTGCTCCATGGGGTGGGCAGTTAGGCCTTCTCTCTGCTCCACACTCTGACTCCTGGTTCTGCTGCTACCCCTCTGATGTTGCAACTGTCTTCTGGGTCCGGCAGGTTCACCATAGAGGGGTTTCGGGGCCCAGGGGACACGCTCCACTCCTGGCTCTTCCTGGTAAGGGCATCCTACCTCCTGCCTCTCATCAGGCTCCCTTTATGCACAGTGGCATGGCCTGACAGGGAATCCTGTTCACAGTTACTGACAGGTGACTCCTATCCTGCGGAGTCCAGTATCTGTTCCCCGCCTTCTTACCAAACCCAAGCAGGGACAGGTGGATTGGGGGGAGTCAGAGACTTTAGCTAGAAAGGCCACACTCAATAATCCACTGCCCCTGCAGGGCCTGTCACTCAGTACAAGGACGCCTGGTAGGGAGGATCCATGAACAGTGGTTCAGCCCTCAGCTTCCAACCCATATGCTGACAGTGCAAACCTGCACAGTGATTCAGTAAGAGAAGTGCCTGGTCATAAGCTTCCAGGAATATTCAAGCCTAGAGAAACCTTTGGGGGCAGGAAGGTCAGTTCTACTCTGCCCCATGGGGTCTCAGGGGCAGGACTCTTCTGCACAGCACCCCACAGCAACAAGGACGTTTCAGCCACACAGGATGCCTCTTCCACTAAGCTTCATGAGGATGGTCCTATGTTCAAGTGGCTGATGGTTTCTGTTTTGTAGGACCACAGGCTGTTAGGGTCAGAACAACAGGAAGCTATTCCCTCAGGGCTCTGGGCCCAGAGGTTCAGAACCCTGTCATCAATCCAGCCCGACTCTCTCCAGGGCTTTGGGTCCTCTGGCTTCCAGTCTCTCCCAGTTGCAAACTTTCCTTGGCTTGTGACAGCATCTCTCCAATCACTCCTGGGCAAGCCATGCCACCTCCTCCCTGTGGAGGGAGGAGGTATCCCCTCCCACCTCAGTGGTTCCTCAGTCATCAGATCCCCCACCCCCTTTGGGGAGGAGTCAAAGTAAAGTGCACTGAGCTACCAGTCAACTTAGTTATGTCAAAATCCAGGCTGCATGCAAAATGCACAGAGGCTCATGAGCAGGGAACTAACTAGAGACACTGATGGAACCCACCCCACTGCTATGAAGTCCAGTCAGACTGATAGCCACACTGGGGGACAGAGGAGAACTGCCCCATGTTTCCAAAAACCTGACTCTATACAGAGTGGACTTCCCAGTAGTCTCCTGATTAGCCGAGGGTGGGTTTGGACCACCAACCTTTCTTTCCACAGCTGAGAGCTTGACCATTGCGCCACCAGCGTCCCACGGATGCAGCAGGTCATATTACTAGGACCCCCTGTGTGTTAGTCCGGGTAGACTAGAGAAGCAAATTCATAAACGCACACTTGTTTATAAGGGAGAGGTTGATATACAAGAGGAAGGGTACATTGAGAAAGCATCCCAGTCCAGTTCAACCCCACAAGTCTGATATTAGCCCATATGTCTGATACCAGCCTATAAAGTCTTCTTCAGATTCACGAGGCACATGCAATGACACCAGGACAATCACCAGCCAGTGGGTGCAGAGTCTTGTGCATCCAGTGGTGGTAGAAGCATCTCACGCTGGCAGGGGCCTCTCTGTGGCTTCTCAAGCATCTCAGCACTGGCAGGGATCTCTATGTGGCTTTCCCAGCTTCAGAGGTCTGGTTCCATCAGGGTAAGTCCATGTGGCTTCTCCTCCGGGATGTCTCACAGGGAGTCAGCCTTGTGTCTTGTCAGGAGAGCATCTCCAAGGGACGGAGTAGTGAGTCTCTCACCTCCAAGAGGGAAAGACAGCCAGATTTCCCAGAATTCTCAGGAGAAAGCCAAGCCCGCACAGAGGTCTCATTGGCTCTCTCCAGATTGACAGGCTAGAGCCCACCCCTACACTCGGAATCCTCAAGTCGACACCAGATTAGGGGACTGCCACACCAGGTCACATCGCAGAACTGAAAACAAAGTGCACAATTCCAGACAGACCTGTCCTGGAATTTTAATGTTTCTCACTCTTTCTCACTATTGATCAGCTGGTTCAAACCCACCAGCTGCTTAGTGCCAGAAAGACGAGGCTGCCTGCCCCCATGCAAGTTCGCCGTCTCAGAAGCCCTGTGCAGCTGCCCCAGTCTGTCCTGTGGGGTGGAAACGAGATTCGATGGCACAGGGTTTGGGTTAGGGTTTGACTCAGTGAGCATCTAACTGCCAGTCTAAATGAAGGTTGGAGGTGCAGCTCCACAGAACATTGTTTTAAAAAGAGTCTGTCTGCTGCTTCCAGAGTCTCCGTAATCCTGTCTTGTCAGGTCACTGTGAGCACACCATTACACATTGGATGACAAATCACGAGGTCAACATGTAAACACCAACAGCCGCTCCACGGGAGAGGGACAGCCTTGGAAACCCACAGGGCCACTTCTTCCCCCTCCCCTCCAGGATCTTGGAAAGCCAGTGTGGCCCTGATGGCCGTGAGGAAGGGTTGAGGTCATCCCCACGGAGAGGTGGCTTTAGAAGTTTGCTTTCTAATGGCACGTGGCACTGGGCACTCCAGCCTTCAAGCCAGCTGAGGGGATGTTAAAATTATATGTAGATCGGGAGTGCTATGCAAATCGAGTAAGAAAATAAAACTTCCCACTACTAATACCCATAGAAGGGGCCAGATATTAAAAGTGGAAATCAAGCTGAAATTAAAGCAATAACTAAATGGAATGGTCCCACTCGGATCTGAAGATGGCCCTGCGGAGGGTTTGCGGCCACACCTCCCCGAGTCGTCACCCCAGGCCACCCACAGAGCTGCTCAGACACCACCGCACGGCCTTCTCCCTGCGAGGTGTGCAGAGGCCTGCCAGCCACCATCCATCCTCTTCGCACCGCCCACCCCCTCCCCATGCCTGGTGCAGCAGAGCGTGCTCCTGCTATGCGCACTGTTCCAAATGGAGGCGCGCACTTGAGCTTGGAGAACCGTCACCCAGGACTGGGTGGCAAGAGGCAAATGGTGGGGTCGCGGGAGTGGCACACTGGTTGTTCAATGCAGGAGGGCTCCGGGCCACGCAGGAGTGCAGATGATAGACAATGAGTGCAGGCCCCACGGCTGTTGACCAAGTTTACAGGCTTCTTGGCAGGACAACATGAGCTGTTCAAAGCCACCATCTGCTGCACAAGAGAAAGATCAGGCCTCTTGGCCCCGTAAAGAGCTAATGTCTCACAGACCCACCTGTCCTCTGGGGTGGCGCTGAGCCAGAATCAGCTTGGCGGCGGTGAGTTTGGTTTGAGTTTGACACGTGATTCCTGAAAGTGAAGATGGAGTGGCTTTGTCTTGCTGCCTTGGGACCCGTCAGCAACAAAGGCCAGTGGGTAGAGGAGAGCACGGTGGCTGGGGGCGTGGAAGGACAGAGAGAGTCAGGGACAGTCTTGTGAAGATGCAATGGTGTCAAGGCTCAGCTGCACCTATGAGGGAGGAGATGGCAACCTTCTGTCCTGGTGTATCAAAGAAGAAATGCTCCCGGAGCTGCAGGTGGCCAGAGGGGATCCCAAAGGGCAGACACTTCAGCACCCGTTGCTGGTCAGTGGGTGGCTGCCGGCAAGTTCTCTCAGGAATGCACTTCTCCTAGTCTCCAGGATACCTTTCAAACAAGAAGACACAGCCAAAATGGATTCCGAGGGGGTCTCCAGGCCAGAGAGGTCAGCTCCATGAGTTAAGGAGATTTGTTGGTCTTCCAAAGAAAGACTTTCACACATCCTTTCAAAGGACACAGCAAGGTCCTGGCAGGGGCTCGGGAAGGGGATGAAAGCCTGCACTGGTGAGTGAAACGCCAGGAAAAATAGCACCGGTCCAGTGTTGTTGGGTCTGTTGTTGTGGTGGTGGTTTTTTCCCTATCCCAGTCTTCTGCAAGGGTAGCGAGTGCTATCCCAGGAGAATTTCGATGGGAAACCTTCCCCCCACCTCCTCCAGCCCCTGATCATGCCCTTCTAAGCTTCTCTTTCGTCTCCAAATTCAAAGAACATTGAAAGGGAACTCAGTGTTTTAGTCTCTGAGGGTGAGTCCAGGGGGCGTCGTGGGTACACATTGGGTTGTGTTCTGCAAGGTTGGCAGTTCGAAACCAACTGCCCGCGTCTTTCTCCTCCCATGAACAGTTACAGTCTTGGAAGCCTGCAGGGGCCTCTTCACCCTGCTCTATGGAGTCAGCCTCCACCTGATGGCAGCAGATGTGGGCAGGGCAACACAAGTGCTGTTTGGACGCGGTGTGTGCCATGCTTCAGAGAATGGTTAGCCTGGTGGAGACCCCCACCTTCAGCCGTGGCTTAGGCAGACGCAGGCTGTGTCCAGAAACCGTGGCTTCCTGAAGGAGTCTGTGTGCCTGTGGCCAGCCTGTCTGATCATCCCTTACACGGAAGGCTGCCATGATGGGAAGCTGACCCAAGGACCGCTGGATGGTGATTCCACCTGGCAGTCTTCCTGCAATGCCTCATGGGGGCACCAGGACTCTGTCCCTGAGCACATGGAGCAGGTGCCCTGCCAGCTGGAAGGGACTGCACGGTCCTCAGAGCCCTCTTCTCCCAGAGCAAGGGGTCGGATCCACAGAAACCGACGACGTCTTCCGAGTCGAAGTTTCCTTGTTTGTAAAATGGGCCAAGCCTGTGACTCTCGTGTCCCAGAAGGATCCCTGTGCTTCCATGAACTGGTGGTGCTGAGACTGCTTGGAGCCTTCTCCGTGGAACTGGAAGAAGTTTGATGAGCTTAATGATCCCTTCCGAAATGGCACACTTAAATGGGATTAATCTCATCATTATCTGTGGGTCAAGAGAGGAAAATGCCTAATGGCAGGGTACCTGGGTACCAAATAAATATAGACGTCTGCTCATTTCTCTTTCAACGGCGTGCAGTGTACGAGACAAAACTTCCACCACAAACATGGAGAGAGATGGCATGATAATTAAGAAACTAAATCTCCCTCTCTCTTTTTTCTACTACCAGGAGGTTACTCAGATGGCCCTGCACTTTGCTTCTTATTTTGGAGAAATCGTTTTTGTTTGTTGTTGTTGTTGTTGTTGTTGTTTTTGGCCGCAGGAATAAATGTTGATGGTGGAGAAGCCAGACATTGTGGATAACTGAGGAGATGAAAATAAAAGTCCCCTGGAATCCCATTAACCAGAGTCAACCTCATGAAGTATCTGCTACAGCTGGCTAACTTTTTTTCCCCAGGCGTATACATTCATTTTATTGTGTATTCTATCTAATAAAACAGGTCATTGTATTTTGCTTATGTGCATGATTTTTCTTGTATTAACAATGCACTGGGTGCGACTTCCTGGGTTGATGTGAGTACGTGCGTAACTGTACTATTATTATTTTCTTTTTAAAAATCATTTTATTGGGGACTCTTTCAACTCTCCTAGCAATCCCTCCATCCACTGGGTCAAGCACATTGGTACATGGGAAGGTATGTTGCCATCATCCTGTGCAAAACATTTCCTTTCCAGTTGAGCTCTTGGTATCGGCTCCTCAGGTAGTATTATTTCTAACAGAAGCAGGCTGCTTTCTCTCGCGGTCTGTGTGGTGGTGGAGGGACCGTTGAGGTGGTTCTGACCCATCACGGCCGCATGCAAAACAGAAGGAAGCATTCCACTATCCCACCCGTCCTCACAATCATGCAGCCACGGAGAGAATCCACCCTGTCAAGTGCGTTCCTCTTTCTCACCACCTCTCCACCTGACCGAGCTTGCTGTCCCTCCTCTGGGACTGGTCCCTCCTGACGGCACATCCAGAGTACGTGAGGTGAAGTCCCGCCACCCTCGCTGTGCTTCTTCCCCAGGAGAGCTGTGTGTGCCATTGGCCGGCCGTGCCACTCTCCCATCCCTCGCCAGGACCGTGATTCAAGCGCAGTCTTCCTCATTCAATGTCTAACCTTCAGATGCCTAAATGACCCCAGCAGCTGATAAGTTTTTCTCCGTGAAAGTAGGATCCTTGTAAGAGTCCTGCCACACGTACCTTTCCCTTTTGAACAGATTTCTCATTGTGAAATTAGGGGACGGAGAATCCTTAATAAACAGTTCGTATATTCATTGTTAAGCATATGTAGATTTTTACAAGTGTTGAGACAAGCTGCCAAATTCAAGGGCAAAATAAAGACTAATTAATATTCCAGCTAGCCCTGACAACAAACCAAAACAAAAACCCTAAAACTCACTGCTGCCAAGTCAATTTCAACTCCCATGAGCCCTGTACTCCTGGGAAGCCCTGCCTCGGGGGGCTTCAAGACGATGACTGGTTATGGGAGGAAAAAGCCTCTTTCTCCCACAGAGTTGCTGGTGGTTTCAAACTGATGACCTGGTGGGGAGCAGCCTCACTCACAACCACAACACCACCAGGGATGTAACACCCAAAGAGCCCGCCCGGTGGCCTTCCAGTCCATCCTGACTGCTGCTGACCCCGTATCTGCGGAGCAGAACATGCTCTGAGGGGATTCCAGGCAATGACCTTGGCACTCCTTGGCAGTAGGTGGCCAGGGCAGCCTTCTGAGTGCCCCGGGATGGGTCCAAACCACCCACCAGTCATGTAACCATTTGCCCCCTCTGGGGATGACACCTGGGAGGCTGCGAGTCTCCAGATAGTCTCGCCCACACTGGATGCAATTGAAAACAAGCACATCAAGTCACGGATGAATCTGACAGGCAAAGACCATTACTTAATCGCTCTTCAAAATAACATGCCTTTGGACCTGTCGTCAAGAGAGACCCGTCCCTGGAGAAGAGCATCATGCTTGATAAGGAGAAGGGCAGCGAACAAGAGGACAGCCCTCCAGGAGACGGACGGACCGACACCGAGACTGCAGCAGTGGGCTCACCAGTTGCTAGGATGGCAGGAAGCTCGTGGGGTGGGGCAGACCATGTTTTGTTCGGTTGTTCACGGGACTTACTATGAACCACAGCCAACATGGCATCAACGGACCGCGACCACCCGGCACTTTTCAAATCACTGGCAGATATTTGAATTTGTTCTCTGAATATTGCCGGGTTGTTTTCTTAAGGTGTTTTCTTTCCTTCTTGTTCTTCTTCCTACTTCGTTGTTCACTTTGCTTATTGGGGGTTTTAAATCATCACAATCCTTTCTATACTTGAAAGAATCGTCCTAGATCAGGGTGTTCACTTAAAATATGAAAAAGAAAGACTTATAGGACCAAGATGGACAGCCTTTAAAATTACCCCATTGATCCAGGCACCTGTGTAACCCCGCTCTCTTGACGATGGGCTGAACACAGTGACCTACCTCTCTGAGTAGAATACACATGTCACAAAAAAAAACCCCTCACAGCCTCACAACTGGGGTTACATCATGATACATGGAGACAAGGTTGAAATTGTCAAGGATCTCATCTTGCTTGCATCCACAGTCAGGGCTCATGGAAGCAGTGGTCAGAGAGCAATAGACAAGTTGTAACAGACCCATCCGCTGCACAAGGCCGCTTTCTTTTTTCCCCCATTTCCCTCCCCTGCCCCCTCCCTCATGAACCCTTGATAATTTACACATTATTATTTTTTTCATATCTTACACTGACCTCTGTCTCCTTTCATCCATTTTTCTGTTGTTCTTCCCCCTGGGAGGGGGTTATAGAAAATCATTATGATCATCCCCCCCACCCCCGCTTCCTCTCCCGACCTTCCCCCTACCCTCAAAAGCACCCGGTAAAGACCCCACGGGCCACCGTGAACTGAGTTGGGAGCAATCTTACGGACTGTCCAGGACTGGGCAGCCTTTTTGTTCCCTGCTTGCTGCCCGGGAAGAGGACTTGAGACATTCCCTAATGAAGACCGAAGACTTCAGTCCAGATTAGACTCTGACGGAGCCAGTGAGCACTATCATGGCAAATGGAGAAGTGCTCCCCATTGTCACGGATTGCACTTTGCCTGGATCCAGTCAGCGTTCCTGGAAGCAGCAGTCCTGAAATTAAAGGCGGGAAACTTGCTGCCGGAGGCGTCGCCCACGTGGTGTCCACAAGGGAGAGGGACTATGCCATGGACAGCCTGAAGAAGGAGTGACTCTGTGTTGGAGAAGTACCACCAGACTCTCCCACCGAAGCAAGCATGGCAAGACCTTGTCCCCTGCCCGCTGGACGTCTTCGCAGGAAGCCCTCCTTGGGAGAAGTCATCCTTATTCGTGAAGTGGGGAGGGCTACAAAAGAGGAGACGGACTGAGACACTGGGGGCAACACTGCACCCAAACACGGCAATGATTGGTGTAGAAGCTACGGCCTTTTCTCACACGCGG
Source organism: Nesogale talazaci (assembly GCA_004026705.1). Classification (NCBI taxonomy): domain Eukaryota; kingdom Metazoa; phylum Chordata; class Mammalia; order Afrosoricida; family Tenrecidae; genus Nesogale; species Nesogale talazaci. The sequence continues at coordinate 11,583 of PVJH01029103.1, read as the reverse complement.
GCGGCTGGGCCTCAGAACCAACGTGAAGGTGCCCGACAGCAACGGCAACCAAGACCTGAGAGGCCCGTTGCCAGCCGTGGACTGTGACACCGACGCCCTACAGGCCGGAGCCCTCCCCCAGAGGACTTGCACAGGCCGCCATCTCTACAGAAGCTGACCCCTCCCTCTGTCACCCGCTCATGGAGTGACCAGTGCGTCTGACCTGGCAGCCTTTCAATCCCCAGCGGACTGATGCACCACTGCCTTTCGGAGCCTCCTTCTAAAGCAGAGATTCTCAAACTTTAGCATCAGGAGCCTCCATGAGCTGCAGAAGCTCAGATTCCAGCGCCCCAGGCCCAGCACGTAGGGATTCAGTAGGGATGGAGTAGAACTGCAGGGGTCAACATCTGACGAGTTCCTGGATGCGGGCCCCATTTGAAAAGCCACCAGTTTTCATCCCCAGGCCTGGATGATGGCCCAGGACTCAGGAGCAACCTGCTTCTTGGCGGAGGGCGGGCTCTAGATTATACGGTCTTGGAGGGAGGAAACCAGCATTAGTCTTAGTACCACGTGTGCATGTCGACGTTTTCCTCTTTGGCTACAGCCTACAGTAAACAATGCAGATGAATCCTCATCCCAGAGCTCTCTCACACCTGCAAATCCCTGAAGTCAAAATTTAACAACCGTTTGTGGTTTACAAATCAATATTGTCCTCTCCGTTCTACGTCTATACTCTTCCGTTTCTGTTCTTCTCCTTCCCCACTCTTCTCCCCCTCCTTCCTGTCTGTCTCCCTCCTCCTCCCTTGATGGCTCTTCTTTTACTTCTCCATAGCCTCTTCTTCCTCCTCCTCTCCCTCCTCCTCCTTTTCACACGGTATGGCAAATTATTTGCTCCACTTGATAGAGGACTGCAGCTGTCTGTGTGAGAGTGCTGTGTCAGGGACAGGATGAAGGAGTCTTTGTCCAGTGGGCTTTGGGTGGGGGTTGGTGCGGTGGGGACACTCATGGTTGTCAAGCTGCTGCTCGGATCCTTAGAGTGGATTCCACCTCATGTCAGTCTCTCAACAGCAGAACTAAACAACACCAGGTCCTGCCCTGTGATAGTTTGGTTTCCTTTGCCCCAATGTAGCACCTGTAAAAAGATTTGGGTGGGAGATAGCCTGTCAATCAGGTCACAGATTGATGACCTGCTTTGTTAGTCTGGGTAGACTAGAGAAACAAATCCATAGGTGTCCATATGGATATAAAGGTGAGGTTTATATACAAGAGGAATGGGACATTGAGAAAGCATCCCAACCCAGTATAGTTCAAAGTCATAAGTCCGATAATAGCCCATATGCCCGATATCAATCTATAAAGTCTCCTTCTGACTCACGAAGTCACAGGCCAGTGGGTGCAGAGTCCTGGTGCTGGCAGGGGTCTCCCCATGGCTCCTCGCTTCCAGGGCTCAGGGTCCATCAACAGCATCCAGTGGTGGTAGAAGCAACTCAGCACTGGTAGGGATCTCCATGTGCCTTCTCCAGCTTCAGAGGTCTGGTTCCACCAGGGTAAGGCCGTGTGGCTTCTCCTCCTCCAGCTCCTTCAGCTCCTTGAATTCTGCCTCTTGTCTTGTCCATAGTTCATCATCTCAGAGACTGACTCCCAACAACTGGGGAGATGGTTTCTCATCTCCACGAGGGGGAATATCACGAGATTTCCCAGAAGTCTCAGGAGAAAGCCATGCCCACACAGAGCCCTCATTGGCTACTCAATGGCTATTTCCAGATTAACAGACTAGACTCCACCCCTACATCTCAATCATGAAACTGACATCTCCAATACATGACCACCATACCTGCTTTGGAGGTGGGACCAAGATAAATGACCTGCTGGAGACCAGGCCCTCTCTCTGTCTCCCTGGTGGTCCTGGTGGTGAGATCAGTGTACTGCCTGAGCTAGCTGCCTTACCTCACTGTGTGCTGTGATACTCACTGGGTAAGCCAACTTTGGGACCATGGTGGACCGATTCTACGTTCTGGGCTGTTCCATGCAGAGGTGTCACCCCATCTTACTGTGTCGGCTGTCACTGCACACACACACACACACACACACACACACACTCAGGGGTACCCAACAGAAAATGGAATTGTTTTTCAAAGTTACATATTTTAGAAAATTTTTTTACAAAACAACCTTATCACCTCCAAAGTACTCTCCATTTAATACGTTTGTCAAATCTGCAATTCCATTCTTGGAAACATTTTTCAAACTCTCACCCGGCTGTGTAGAAGAGGGGCGGATGGGTGCGATGATACCCCTGTCTTCACCCCAGGCTCCTCACAGCTCAGTGACCCTGAGCAGTGTCATTGCTCTTGTGTGGGAACTTAACGACCAGAAAAGTCCATCTTGCTGGCGAAAGGACTGGGAGATATATGTGCGTGTGAATATAGAAATGTAAATAATCCATGTGCTTGCATGTATGCATGTGTGCATATGTGTCTAGATGTGTACATGTGTCTATGTCAACTTCATGTTGACAAACTCTATGTAGGGAAATGAACCCAAGAGGCCAGGGAGCTGCTTGGTGGATTCTCAGGATATCTGCAGAGTGAGTGGTCACCCGTTTACTGACCAAGGAAGCTGCTACGGGGCATCATCCCCAACATAATCATGATGCGCAAACACAATGTCTTCCAGGTAACCCATGCGATGGAGAGGAACACATAGATATGGAGCAGAGACTGGAACCCGCAATACTGTTGCACACACTGTTGGCTCCAAGGGAAGACCGCCTGGTGCCGCTGCCCCTCACAGGCACTGCTGTGCCCGAGTCCCTCTCGTGGAGAGCTGTCCTCTTTCTCCCTGTCCCTCGACTTCACCAAGCAGGTGCCCTTGCCCAGGGACCAGGCCCTCCCGATAACGCAGTCGAGCGACATGAGAGGAAGCCTCCTGCCGTGCTCACCTCTCAGGAGCCTTCAGTGTGTGCTTCTGTGGTGGTCATGGACTCGTGTGTCAATTTCATGATTGGGATGTAGGGGTGGAGTGTAGCCTGTCACTCTGGAGATAGCCAATGAGACCTCTGTGTGGGCATCGCTTTCTCTGAGAATTCTGGGAAGTCTCGCAATATTTCTGCCGTGGGGATGAGAGACCAGAGACTCGGTCTCTTGGAGTTGGTCTGTTGACAAGACAAGATGGTGGCATGCTGATAGATCCTGAGTCCTGGAACCTGAAGGAGCCGGAGGAGAAGCCATATGGGCTTGCCCTGATGGAACCAGACCTCTGGGACTGGAGAAGCCACAGAGAGACCCCTGTCAGTGCTGAGATGCTTCTACGGCCAATGGATGCTGCTGATGGACCCTGAGCCCTAGAAATGAGGAACCATGGGGAGACCCCTGCCAGTGCTGGGATGCTTCTACCACGTGTGCTTTGTGAGTCAGAGGGAGACTTTATAGACTGATATCAGACATGGGCTAATATCAGACTTATGACCTTAGACTGGACTGGGTTGGGATGCTTGCTCAATGTTCCATTTCTCTTGTATATAAACCTTTCCCTTATATCCATATGCATGTTTATGAATTTATTTCTCTAGTCTACCCAGACTAACACTACTTCCTTCAGGACACAGGTGCGGATCCTTCTCTAGAGGCCCTGGCAGCCCCGCCGTTGAAGTGAGTCAGAAGCACGCATGTGAGCTGCTTCAAGAGAGGGTCGTCATGGGCTTTTCTCCCTTTAGAGGGGCTTCCTCTTTGGTTGGGTGAAGGCTGGGGCAGGGGGATGCTTTCAGCCATGGTTGTCAAGGGCCACCTTTCCAGATTGTCCACGGAACGATTCCCACAAGGACCACCAGGTGGCATTGTCTACTGAAGGACTGTGTCTGCTGACATGGGGCAGAGGAGGCCGCAGAGGAAGGAGACAGCCCCGGCTCCTCCTTGGATTTTGAAGATCCTGGTTCTCTCCCTCCTCCCTGCGGCCTCCGCCTCCTCCACATACACGTGGCAGGGTTGTGGGGGGGGGGGGCACTGCGACTCAAAGACAAGGTCGAGAAGGAGTCGTGGGTCCTCTCCCTCAGCTCATGCAGCTGTCTCAGACGTGCCCCGTGAGTGCCTTCAGAGAGCTGCTATCTCCCTTCCCTCGGGTCTGCAGGCTGCATGGCCAAGGTGGGGCTAGGAGGCAGAGGGTTCCTCTGCTCATCTTGGCAGTCCGGAGAGTCCCTGGGTCCCTGGGCTGGCAGACGGTCTTCACACGGCCCACGCCCTCTCCTCAGACACTGGTCTTTGTCTCATCTACTCCTTTTATCCTTCCCAAGTACTTAGATTTACAACCCCAGGCCCAAGAGCCAATGAACAAAGCGATGACGTTACTTGGCCATGAGTAATTCGGGCATGAACAGACACTTTCCAAGCCGGGTGACGACATCCACAAGTACAGGGACTCCGGCATGTGTTTGGAGGCAGGGAGGTGTATTCACTTGATAGGAGCTAGAGGAGGGGGGATCCAGAAAGGGGGTGGTGGTAGATTTTTATGTTACCTTTGAATGTCGTTTTCTCCCCACCTTGAAGCCCTCTCATGCAGGCAGTTCCTGGATTGTGAGCAAGACCTGTTCTTCAGGGAGTCCTAAGACTTTCCAAGCCATTCAGAACAGGTGCAAGCAAGTAGTTCCTATGGGCCCAGGTTTCGGTATGGTCCATGTGAAGGAGCCCTGGTGGCATAGGGGTTATACGTCGGGCCGCTAACCATGAGGTCAGCAGTTCAAAACCGGCAGCTGCTCTGCAGGAGAAAGACGGGGCTTTCTACTCCAGTAAAGAGTTATAGGCTCAGAAATTCACAGGGGCAGATCTCTGTTCTCTTGGGTCCCTGTGTGTCAGCACTATCTCCATAGCAGTGGTTTGGGGGTCTTTGTTCTGGTTTGGTGTCGCAGTAGACCAGGCATTGGGCTCCCAGCCTCAGAGTCAGCCACCAGAACCCCCAGCGGCTCCACAGGAGACAGACACGGCTTTCCGGCCAAGAGAAGTCTTTCCACCAAGGGCTCAAACAGAAAGTAAACGCTTGGAAAGTGATGACGCCCACCTATGTACACATATGCCAGGTACGATTCATGTATGGAATGTTATAAGCGCCATGACAGCCCCCAGTAAAATATTTTAACCACAAAAAAGAAGCCTTCCCCATGAGCGAAATGATGTACTTCCAGCGGGTGCAGGGGACCGTGATCAAGAACTTGTGTGTGAGGACTGGATCCAGGGTTTCAAAAATAGGGCAAATTTAGGTCACTTGAGAGGACAAGAAGGAGCTGTCTGTAAATCAGATGTGCACACACACCCAGGAGCACTCGCTGTGGTGAGATGGAGCGCATAGGGGAAGTTGGGTGAGAAAGACTAGAGCCCAGGCCGCCATGACGCCATGTTTTCTGATCACAAGAAGAGATGCCTGCCCGACCCCGCCCATTGCTGTAGCCAGGGCAGCACAGGTCACCACTAGGGTCAATCCCACCCCAATGATGCTAGCCTATCCCTGTGCTGGCCATTTGTGTCTCCCTAAGTGAAAGATCCCATGTCCACGTTCCCATCGTCAGGAGTGCAGGAGGGACTGCAGGACGTGGCGGCCAGTCCCCGCACACAGTGCCAGACAGGTAGGCGGAAGGAACAAATTCTAACAAATTCTGAAGAAGCGCCCATGACAGCTAGGGGATGCACGTTGGATGTCAAGAGGATTGAGAAGCCATAGGCAGTCCCCTTCGCCTTTTGGCTCTCCATAAGTCCTCATGGCCTAGTGGTTACACACTGGACTCGTCACTGCAAGGTCAGCGGTTCAAACCCTCCAGCTGCTCTGGGGGGTTGGGGGGGGGGGGAAGATGGGACTTTCTGCTCCGATAAAGAGTTACAGTCACGGAAGCTCTCAGTGGCATTTCTACTCTGTCCGAGTAGGTATCAATTCAATGGTCTGAGTTTTGTTCTGCTTTGATGACAGTACCATCTGTGCTATCTATGGGTAGAACAACTGAGATGAAATGTGACCCAGCTAACACATCTTGGTCATCTCCTGATTGGTTAGACCAGGGGAGGGTCAACTGCAGCTCCTCAGTGAGAACGTGCAACTCGGACGTAACATTGAAAGCATTTGAAGGTTGTTACTTCGTTTGTTTGGGAAAACATATGGAAGGCTCTTGAGTGATTTTAAAGTTGTTAGGAGGGATGGGATTGGCTCTTGGGTCTCAAGCGTTTGCTGACCCCTGGGTTAGACAGTCGTAAGACTACGATGTTGGGAATTGCCTACATATCCTTCTTGGGACAAATGTCACCAAAGGGTCCTTGGAGGTGAGGATGGCAGGACATTGGCTCCCTTGCTGTGGGGACGTCATCAGGGAAGGCCCATCCTGAGGACAGGACATCACACTTGCTAAGGGGAAGGATCCAGGACAACCAGGGAGGGGCCCCTGAGGTGGAAGGATCCAGTGGCCATAGCAATGGACTTAAACAAGGACCTTGAAGATGGGGAGAGGCAGAGTGGCCTTTCATGCTGTGGTCTGTCAGGCCACTGTGCCAGAGCCAACATGACGGCCCTGGGGAACCACCCCCATCACCCGTCTGCTCTTGGGGGAACACACAGCGCTGTTAAGATGCAGCCTTTGCCTTCCAAAAGACAATGTCACTTCATTTGTTCACGTTACAAATCTTATGTTGATGCATTTAGAATCGGACGATTACATGTCCGAGCCATCATTGTAGAAAACAGAACCAAACAAAATAGAGGATCGTCCAGCAATGAGAACAAAGCTCATCCATAAGAAGACCCAGGGCCACCCAGTCCATGCCCAGTTGGTGTGACCCAGTCTAGGGGTTCCAAGATTGAGAACAGACAGCATGGTCTTTCTCCTGTGGGTCAACTAGTGGGTTTGAACTACTGTCCTCATGACTAGCAGCTTGGTGCCACCTGGGTCCCTACTCTACTACGACATAACAGAACAACAACCTCAAACTCATTGCAATCAGGTCCATATGCACAACCACCCCATAGGGCAGGGGACCACTGCCCCTGTGGGTTCCCAGAACTGTAACTCTTTAGGGGCTGTGGCAGTCATGTATTCTGGTGCCAATTTGACTAAGAGTGTAGGGGTGGAGTCTAGCCTGTCAGTCTGGAGATAGCCAATGAGACCTCTGTGTGGGCATGACTTTCTCCTGAGAATTCTGGAAAATCTCATGATATTTTCTTATCAGAAGGCTGGAGAAAATAGATAGTAATTGGTTCTGTTTCTCTACCAGAAGACAAAATCTTTCCAAACCAAAATCGTACCGTATGTGGGAGAGATTAAGAAGAAACTACCAATGAAAAGTTGTGGTTTTTTTTTTTTCTGCAATGAGTCCAGATTCACCAGGTGACTACACACTAAAAAGGAGGAGTGGAGGGTGCTGCCATTTGTATGAGAAAGGATTGAAGGGAGGGTCCGGGAGAAGCATTGTCTGTAAGTAAAGGCATTCTGCATGGTCAAAACATCTCATCCATCAGCCATCTGCAGAAACCTAGCTTCCCATGGAGATGGATGGGGCCCTGTCTGTGTGGGTGGTATTCAGGGATGACAAGAACTCTTGAACCTGGGGAAAGACCAGGCTTTGTACTCCTGAGTAGGAAGTGCAGTCTTGAAAACTCTACCATGTGCTCTACGGTAAGCTGTGAGGCGGCGTAGACGTGATGGCAATGAGTGAGTGAGTGAGGGAGGGAGGGAGTGAGGGAGCACTGTGGATGAATACACTTTGCTAGTCAGACGGCCTCCACTGTCTCACAGTCTGCTCTGCCCCGTAGACATGACGTCAGCCATGGCACCTCCATCTTCCCCACAGTGAAGGATGGGGTTAGGTGTCGGTGAGGCAGGGCCAACCCAGACTGACAGCAGAGTGAAAAATTGCCTGGCCCCGAGCCATCCGCCCACCACACTTGTTCTTATGCCTGAGCCGCTGGGTCCATCCCTCTCCTCCAGAACCTCCTCTCTTTCACTTTCCCTCCACTTTACCTTCTCCAAGACTAGTCTCTCCTGCCAACCTTCCCAAAGGGTCAAAGACAGAGTGTCACCATCCTTGCCTCGAAGAAGCACTTTGGCTTTCCTTCTTCAAAGACAGATTGGTTTGTCCTTTTAGCCGTCCAAGGTACTCTCATTATGTCTCTGAGTACACAATGCAGATGCCTCGATACTCCTTTGGTCATCCCTATTGGATGTCCATCTTCCGCATACCTTTAAGGCAACTGAAAGTACCTTGACTGGCAGGGTCAGGTGCACCTTGGTCCTCAAAGCCACATCCTTGCTTTTCAATTCTCTCAAGAGGTCTTCTGCAGCAGATTCACTTAATGTATTGCATCGCTTTGATCTCTGGCCCGCCGTTTCCATGAGCTTTGGTTGTGGACCCAAGCGAGACAATTTTTTTTTTCAATAACGCTAACTTTTTCTCCATTCATCATGATCTTTCCTTTGGGGCCAGTTTTGAGGGTGTTGATCTCCTTTACACTGACGTCCTTGAACTTCATCAGCAAGTGCCTCAAGTCCTCGTCACCTTCGGCAAGCAGGGTTGTGTCATCTGCATAGCAAAGATGGTTAATAAGCCACCCTCCGACCCTGATGTCACGTTCTTCCTCAGAGAATCCAGCTACTGGGATTATTTTCTCAGAACACAAGTCAACTAAGTAGGGTGAGCAGACACGCACATCTCCGATTTTAAACTACGCCGTGTTCTCTTGCTCTGCTCACACCACTGCCTCTGCCATCTATGAGTTCCCAAGGAGCCCAGTGAAGTGTTCTAGAGTTCCCATCCTTCCTAAATGGGCGGCCATTTCCTTCTTTGTTGTCTGGGCTTAGTCTGAACACTCCCTGGAAACCTGTTCATGTTCAGTGACCCTGCTGGCCTTTGAGACACCATGAAATAGCTTCTGGCATCACAGCGGCACGCAAGCCACCACAGTAGGACAGATTGACAGACAGCAGTGGGCCGTGACGTACAGCACACTTGGAAACCTACAAGCCCACCCAGGTACTAGTAATGAGGGGTGGGGGGCAGGGAGAGGGAGCCTGCTTCCTCTGAAGATGGAAAAGAAGGATAAGTGGAACCCAGGGAGGAAGCAGGAGAAATTACGTTAGGAACGGTCGCAACCCAGGTCAGGAAACACAATGTGTATCAATTGTTGAATGGGAAACAAATCTTCCCTGTAAATGTTCACCCAAACCACGATAAAGTATTCAAAAATAAAAGGCCCAGTCATTATCAATTGTTGAATGGGAAACAAATCTTCCCTGTAAATGTTCACCCAAACCACGATAAAGTATTCAAAAATAAAAGGCCCAGTCATTACCCAGCCCCGACCAGTTTCCAGGAAAGAGGCAAGTGCGCTGTCTTGGCAGTTCTCCAGCCTTGGCAGTTCTTGAGTCTTTCATGAATAACCAGAACATGCCTCGGCCTTTCTCTTTACTTTTTCGAATATGGTTTTCCAAATTGTAAAAGAGGAATGAGGTGTAAATAAAGCATGTACCAGACATCTCTGTGCATGGCCTCTACCCCTGGAGCCTCTGGTTCAAGACTCCTGCTGGGATAATGGTGTTTTCCGCTGGCAAACTAGAGTCAAGTCCCTGGGATATAATGGATTAGTAAATCATGTTGAGTGGATCATTGAATGAAGGAATTGAAGCAATCCCTTCCTCAAAGGATTTTTAGTCTAACGGGGAGAAACACCCATGATGAAAAGACAATGAGATCGGGTTACATAAAGGATGAAGTCTGGAATGTGCTGGGAGCTGAGAAGACTGGTCCTGAAAGCGAACTTTCATTCTTCTTCCGGTGATTGATTTATTTTTATTTTTAAAAATCCTCCATAGGTGGAGGGGAAGCTGAAATACAAGGAGATTGATTCACATGAGGGCATGCCAGATCAAAGTTACACAGATGTATGACAGTTGCATATCATTTGTCAGTGATCAAGAGGAAGCTTTCTGCTTCTGTAGAGCATCCGTCTCAGAGAGGCACAGGGGCAGCTCTGCTCTGACTTTTAGGGTCACTGTAGTTGATGTTGGCCCGTGGACAAAAAAGCCAAACTCACTGCCTTATTCAGAGACCCTGTGGCACAGGGCAGGACTGTCCCTGTGAGTTTCCGGGACCAGAGTTCTTTACGGAAAGAGAAATGTCCCTTTGTCTCCCTATTGATGGCAGCGCGTGGTGTTTTACCATTTGTAAATGCACAGAATAAGACAACGTAGGATTTTAAAATTGGGTGCACGTGTTCAGAATATATATGCGTATTCTAAAAGCTCCTGGGAAAATCCCCTTAATTCTTCATGACATTTTCCACAAACTTTGTTTGGCTTCCTTGAATGTACTAGAATGCTGTGTGGTAACTTGAAGACACAATTCACTCCCAGCAGAGACAGAGAGGAGAAGAGCAGTGAAGAGGCACCAGAGTTCCATCCTCCCCCTAATGCTGCGTGTCTTTAAAAAAAAAACTATCAGAAGAAGTGATTCCTGGAGCATCTGTGCCACACAGGGCCCATCGCTGAGTATTGTGTGAGTGACAGATATTGGCAAGCCGATGGAAGGCAGTGATGTCCCATGCTCAGGTATACACCCTCAACAGTATGCTTCCTGAAAACAATTGAGCTTACTTAGTCTGACTCTAACATCCTTGCAACGAATGTAAAACTCAAAAATAACTGCCATCGCATCCATTCCCCCAGGGACAGCATCAGGTGAGGGAAACCTTAGGCCGGCTTCAGGCCGGTGGTGGTGATCATGGTTCACTGCCATTGAAGCAACGTCAATATCCAGCAGCCTGGACCATTCTGATCCATAGAGCTGTAGTTGACTGGTGATGTCTCAGAACTAGACTGGCAAGCTTTCCTTCAAAGGCCCATTGGGTGGACTCGATGACTCTCTTCTCATTAGCCACCAAACCCACCAACCATTTGTACTTCCCTGGGCCTCCCCGGGCCTGGTCAGCTCCCACGAATGGGGGTTTCTCATCACGCCACGGAACTCGTTTGGATCCTGAACATGGACCAAGAGGCAGCTCTTAGAGCAGAGCAAGGGGCTGCTGAGAGGTTTAAAATCAGGAAGGATGTGAGTCCGCGCTACCTTCCTTTCATCAGACGTATCCAATCCGCGTGTCAAGAGGATGTTCCCAGCAATGGGATGATGTGAGGAACAGGCGCGCCGGGGCCAGAGGAAGGCTTATGAAGAACCTGTGACAGGCACGTAGCACGATACTGCTTGCTGAAAATGGTGAGGCCTTAACGCACGTGCTGATGAAAAGCAAAACCTGCAGCCTTCCGTTTGCAGGGCAACTCATTGCCAATGTTAAAAAAAAAAAACCACCCTTAAAAAGCAAAAACCCACAACTAGAACAAGAGGTAACCGACTGATGAGAACAGACTGAAGTTGTCAAGGGGATGGTCATGCTTGTCTCCACAATCAACACTCATGGACGCAGCCGTCAAGGGACCGGATGGAGTGCTGCACTGAGCCTCTTCAGAGTGTCCAAAGGGAAGGTGTTACTGTGAGGGCAAAGACGTGCCTGACCCAAACCACGATCTTTCCCACGGCCTCAAAGCCAAGTGGAAGTTGGACGTTGACAAAAGAAAGCCGACAAAGAATT
>PVJH01029102.1:0-26475 GCA_004026705.1 Nesogale talazaci | reverse complement strand
TAGGAAAGCATGTAGCAGTAGGAGTAAGTAGGGCAAGGACATGGAGCCATGGCGGGGTCTGCTGTGTGGTTTGCCTTAAGTTTTACAGTAGGCCTTGGGACCTTGATTTCCCTTAGTTTCTGGTGAACTCTGAATTTCCTGTTGTGATTAATGATCATTGACAAATAGCAAAGATGCCAATTATAAGATCATGTATCTGGAAGGAATTTTAAACACTCATCCTCACATTTTACAAAGCAACATAACTCAGTTCCTAAGTAAGTAAAGCACAAAAGGTCACACTGTACTGATTATTGAAAAGAATATTTTTAAAAATTCCCAATGAAGGGTTTTCTCTTCCGTATCATTATTTTTGGAGAAGGGGAATAGAGAGTCAAAAACTTTGTTCTGAAACTGATACCAAGAATCAAAAATTTTAGATAATATTTTAGAATAAGCAGAAAATTTCTTATGCTAGGTTGGTGATATATAGTACTGGATTAAATCAGAGCTTTCTCCAGTTTGTCTGCTTATTTTGTTTTACTATCATATGTCTCTATACAGCTAACTCTTGAACAACACAAATATGAACTGTGTGGTCCCTGTTATGAATGAATTTTCTTTTTGTCTTGTTATTGTTGATAAGAGCTCAAATGTTGCTAGTAGATGATTAAAACAGAAAAGGACACTAGTCCAGTCTCTTGCAGAGATTATTAGCATCACACAGCATTTGAACTCACCACCCCTAGATCTCACTGGAATAACTTCAGGGAGGTAATAATTACAGGCATAAGTGAACCTACATACTTCAGACCCTTTTTATTCAACATTCAGCCATACTGATCTTCTTGATGTGGAATGTCCAATTTATGAAAAACCCATACTTGTTCTTTAATGTTACATTACTTCTCTCTCACTTTGAGATGATTAAACCAATCTCTAGTTACAACAAAATCATCACACCTCCCTGTGCTGCACCTGCAGCTTTTAAATCTATGAAAGGATTTTATGTCTTTTCTGGCACTATGACATAGGTTCCCAAACATATTTGCCCTACTTTCCTCCTTTTAGGGGAAAAAAATCAGAGTACCCTCCCAAGTTAATAAAAATTTTCAGCTTCACCAGCAGACCTTCATTTTGTCAGGGATAAAACAAGACTGCTCGCTGTATTCCATTCAATGGGTGTTTCCTCCTCTGTGATCAAGTCCAGAGGCCTGCTTGGCAGCTGGCTGTCATTTCCCAGGACGTAAGGCAGGATCACCAGCCATACAGCTCTCTGAGCTCAGCACTCCCTGCACTCTGGGCCTGGCAGTACCACTCCCTTCAGTGGATGGGGAAGCTCTATACACAATAAGAATGGGCTAGCACTGCCTGCAGAAGCTTCAACTTTTAAGGATCAGAGATTTTAAGTTGGAAAATTAAGACTTAGTTTATTTAGATGAAGTCTATTTTATATAAATGCCCCCTTTGGGCCTTAAAAGTTAAAAAAAACTTTTTTACTATAGCCCATAATCCAGTTGAAAGTGTAGATACCTGCTTTTGCACTCAATGGATTGTTCCAGTGCTCTCCTTGTGGGAAATATCACATATTTTGGGAAACACTGCTCTACAATAGGCTTAAAAAAAAGCTTTGGCACCTGTTCTCATGTACTATAAATTAGACATAAGCATGTGCTTAGTCTTAACCAGTTCAGTACTGAACTGTTTTCTGCTTTGAATATTTTTGTTAAAACCATGTATTTATTATAAGTGATAAAAGTATATTGTTTTAATTGTGATAATAGTGATTTTGATACAGATACAGCAATATATATGAGATCTCATTGGGTTTCTGATACTGGGTTGGTGGGATAAAGCCTGTACTAAAAGTGGGATAGTACCTCCCACCAAACTCAAAAAGTAGAAAATGTGGGTGGGCAATACATATTCCCAGGTCAAAAAAGTCACAAATAGACTCGGATCTCATTTGGAACCTGGAGAATGTCTGTACATTACCACCCCTGCAAGGAAACAAAATGCTTAGGTGAAATGCTTTCTCTCGGATTATTTTAGGGAAAATGACCTTGAAATATCTGTCACCCATGACTTATCAGAGCTAAATTGGCAAATATGTAGCAGAATTCATATTACGTAACATATTCATATGACATAACATGTCTACTTAGTCTCTTGTGCATCCCTAAAGAAGACAACTGTTACCTTTGATCCACCTGTTAGTTTGCAGTGACTTGCATGTTTGCTATCATGTTGAAAGCTATGGCAAAAGTGTTTTGAAGATCAGCAGTATATTCCAGGATGGACATGCTTTACTAATGCTTCCAGATGAAGACCGACTAAGTAAAAGGACAAGCCATTCAACTTCTTAAAATTAGACAGCATATATGTTATAGATCATAGCACATGTTATCCAATAGGGTACTGGACCAGGAAGACTCAGCCTTGGAAGTCCACTGGCTTGCCACTCCCCTGACAGCAATATTAGCCACAGGCTGAACCACAACAATAGACTCAAACCTATGAGTTGGCTTAACGATGAAACAGGGTCACATTGGTTTCACCGGTTGCCAGGGGTGAGAGCCAAAAGCAACTAACAAAATAAAATAAAAAGCCCATAAAACAAAGACAAGAAAAAGATAAAGATAAAAATCCCCTGACACAGTTTTTCTCTTTCCCTTGCCTTCAGCATGTTATTATCATGTATTCTCAACAAGTTGTTTACTGAAGACATTCTACTATTAGTTACAGAGGTTAAACATAATGATTACACACATAGAAGTGTTAGGTAGGGAATGAAGCAAAGCAGGGTATTTGTCCTAGTCTGATACATCTGGGAAGATTTTGCTTTGCTTTGTTTTTGATTTTGAAGAAATAACATGTGAATTAGGAATTAAAATGATTAAGAATGAACTTGTGAAAAATGCATAGAAGAGGCAGTAAGAGCAGAAGAGCAGCATGTATAAAGCCCTGTAGTGGGAGGGAGTGTGTTTTGTTTGAAGATTAAAAAGGAGGTCAAAATCACTGGAGCTTAGAGAGCTGTGGGGGCACGGTGTGCGGGGAGACTGGAGCAGTATTTAGGAGATAGCCCATGCTGAGCCCTATTCATTATTTTAATTATACCCCGTGAACAAAGGGACTCCATTAAAGAATTTTAAGCAGACACGTGATAGAATACCAGGTTGACAGTAAAGCAAGCACATTCTGAGTGCAGAGAAGAGTGAACTAAAGAGGGGTTAAGTGAGGATTACGAGAGAAGACGAAACTAAATGAACCAGTTGTGAAGTTAATTCATACACAGGATGGCTTCCTGTTTGGAGAGTAGAACTGTGCTGAATCAGGTTTTTAGTGGCTGACTTTTCAGAGGAAATAAACCGGGCCTTTTACCATGGCACCTCTAGCTTGACACAAACTATCAACTTTCTGCTTAGCTGTCAAGTGCTGAGCTGTTGGTGTTATCTGGGAATTCCACGAACCACTGAGGGGACCAGTACAATGGTCTTGGAAGAACTGATGTTTTCTGGAGGATGGTGGTAGTCGAAGAAGCACTTCAGTAGCATATTTAGATGATGTGGCATTTAGGGGGGTTTAATGGATATGTGAAAAGGAAATAAGGCATTAGGGATGGCTAAAATATTTGTCAGCCAGAAAAGGATTAGCCATACTGCCATTCATTGAGAGGAAGAACTGGAAAACATTAAATTGTGGGGTGGTCAGAAATGATAGTTTTAGATGTGATTGGTTAATGCTGTTGGCAGTTTTTAGGAGGATAAGTGGAGATTTACCTGATTCTCAGAAGAGAATTAAGTGCCTTCAATATAAAGATGGAGATTGAAGCTGCAGATGTAAATGATAACTGTGTTAGTCTGGGTAGACTAGAGGAACAAATTCAAGGACATGCATATCAATATAGGGAAAGGGTTTATATACAAAAGGAATGTGACACTAAGAAGGTATCCCAATCCAGTCCAGTACAAAGTCATAAGTCCGATATTAACCCATATGCCCAGAATCAGTCTATAAAATCTCCTTCTGACTCACGAAGTCACAGGTCAGTGGGTGCAGAATCCCTGCAGGAGTCTCCACATGGCTCCTCACTTCCAGGGCTCAGGGTCCATCAACAGCAGAAGCAACTCATCATTGGCAGAGGTCTCCATGTGACCACCCCAGCTTCAGAGATCTGGCTCCATCAGGACAAAGTCGCGTGGTCTCTCTGCCGGCTCCTCCAGCTTCTCAGACGCTGCAATCTTATCTGTGATTAATCATCTCTGAAACTAACTCCCAACAACTGGGGAAGATAGTT
The DNA here is from genome assembly GCA_004026705.1 of Nesogale talazaci. Classification (NCBI taxonomy): domain Eukaryota; kingdom Metazoa; phylum Chordata; class Mammalia; order Afrosoricida; family Tenrecidae; genus Nesogale; species Nesogale talazaci. Next base: position 22,199 of record PVJH01029102.1, on the reverse strand, counting down.
TCTTAACTTCATGAGGGAAATATCATGAGATTTCCTACAAGTCTCAGGAGAAAGCCATGCCCACATGGAGGCCTCATTGGCTACTCAATGGCTATCTCCAGATTAACAGGCTAGACTCCACCCCTACATTTCAGTCATAAAATTAACATAAGCACATGACTTCCACAATAACTAAATGTTTTATTGATTTATTTTTTAATGGGGCAGCGTTGAGAGGATTTAAATGTTGGGAAAGATGTCACATTGAGGGAAAGACTTAAAATATAAGGGAATCAAAAGTTGGTTTTCTATTAAGTCAGAAGAGAATGGGGCTACAAATGAAGCGAGTCTCAAAGAAAAGGATGGACACTGATGATAACAAAAGACAGGGAAAATGATCAGAGAAAGAACAAGGTAGACAGTGAGCCTGAAGGAAGGCACCCTGGTAGCACAGTGGTTAAAGCATCTCCTCACAGAAAGTGCAACAGGCCAAACCCACAAGCTGCTCTCAGGAGAAAAGGGTAGCAGTCTGGTGCTATGATGATTTATAGCCTTGCAAACCTGATAGGCAGTTCTAATGTGTCCTGGGGTGGCCCTAGAAATTTGAATTGACACATTAGCAGTGAGTTTGGATTACGTCAGAGCCTGATGGTAGCTCATATTTTCTCTTTGCAATGGTTTAAGTGAGTGGCATGAGTTGTGTAGTCAAAGCTTTGTGAAGAGTTCAAAACTTAAAATCATTATTGTGGAAAGTGAAAAAGATTTGTGTACTAGAAAAAAAATGGCTGATTGCGAGCAAGGGTCTTTCTTAATTGGAAGTTTATGCATAAATTGTACTGTCAGTTTTTCTTTCCAGTGTTTCCTTAACTCAAAATGAGTACCATGAAAAATAGAAGTGAGAGAGTTGAGTAGAGTGATTTCCAAATAGTGAATCAAAAATCTTAAGCTGGATAAAGAGAAGACTATTGATAAGGGCACACTATTATATTAGAAAACATGTAAATGGAGTTCACAGTGTGGTTTCTGATAGGCAGAGAACTATAAGAGATGGAGTTGAACAAGAAGTGGAAGTGATAGGGTATTTAAAGCATAGAAATGAGGTGAAAGGATTAAGAGTGGATACTAAAAAATGAATTTCAAAAAGATTTAGGTAGCAAAGAACTATTTGGACTATGGCATTAGGTTGGGGAAAATAGCTTGGACTTTTTGATTTTGGAAATGGAGATTAGGAGTGGGTTTGAAGTTCTGCGATGTGATGCATTGTGTGAGGCAGAGTATCCTCTTGGGGTTCAGATAACGAAACTTGAACTGAGTAATTTTGTGGGGTAAACACCTGACTGGAAAGAGGGGTAGAAAAATACAGTTTCAAAGTATCAACTATTTTATGACAGAGACAAAGGGGGATCCTAGAGAAGAGAAAATGTTAGCATCACATGCAATAGCTGTCAGAGAGTAATTAAAATATATATTTTTAAATAAGACAGTTGAAAGTGTGAAATAGGCGTGGCTCCCCCATCCTATTTTGTTTCTTTGTTTATCACAGCCCTCTTTCCTCCATCTGTTTCAGCTGGATTTTTTTAGAGTGAAATAAAAACTACAGGATGGAAACAGACTCATCTTGAGTCATTCTTCCTAGGAGTACTGCTCAAATTTTCAGACTCTTAGCTTTCCACAATCAAGAGACTCGATCCTGCATTGCCTCATGGATACTTCACCCCATTTTAGATGTAGGTAGGCAGGAAAATAGGGGAGGCCATTTCTAAGTGCAGAATTGAAACCATGAAGAGCAATGAATAAAAGAGTATTTGCCCAAATCAAAAAGTTTAAGGAAGTAATATTTCCTCAGAACATACAAAATCCTCAGTGCTCAGAACACTGAATCTCAGAATTTATACACGCTAATGCTTCTATATGTATGCTTGTCTAATTTTCTGGATTTTATCCCTTTTACTTACTTTAAAAAAAAGTTAAACGTATCTGGTGTGAAAATTCTTCCAGTTCTCCAGTATTGTGTGATAATTGCTATATGTTTTATCTATATAGAGGCTTCAAATTTTTTCTGGAAACATTCCATAATTTTCTAATTTCATTTGTAAATCAATGATATGTAACAACGTGCCACCTGTGAAATTTATAAAGAGAGATTGGGTATCTGTGTAGTCTCCCTCTAGAAGTTTTATGTGGGAGAAGGGTGAACTGAATGTTTAAATAACCTGTCATAGATACTTGTCAGTCTTGTAAACTCCTTCTCGAAGTCTATAAGTCTACATTTAGGAACAACTATTTCAGTTCGATTAGTGCTATATGTCTGAATTATGGCACAAGGAATATGATCAGAGGTATTGTTCTAGAGAAGATGGGTAAACATATGGTGTATGTTCCTTTCATTTCATTTTGCCTCTCTGTGGACTGTATGATGTCCACATAACCCCAAAGCTAAAACATGATCCAAAAGTCACAAGGAATCAGTAGTTGGCTTGAGGCAAGCCACTTAATCTTCTCATCACCAGGCCGTTCTACCACTGAGAAATAAACTCTTTTTTTTTTTCTGACAGAATCTGACATTGTAGAAATTCTCTGTTATCATAGCTTCCCCAAATGAGCCGTGGTGCTACTGTTGAGTAAATGTTGGGCTGCTACTTCCAAGCTCAATTGTTCAAGTCCAGCACCTGCTCCAATGGAAAAAGAAGAAGAAGAAGAAAATGCTGACTATTCTCTGAAGACTATTTCGAGCCTCAGAAACTGATGTAGGGTTAGAGTTGTAGTCAACTTGATGATCATGGGCATAGCCTACTCTATCTTGTCTAATTCAAAGAATTTGATACAGAGTTACTGTAATCAACTGTTGTAGCATCACCTTTGGATCATGGGGACTCCATGAAAAGACATACTTCTTAGTTTTGTACTCAAAATGGGGGAATAAAGGCAATAAGTGGTTGTCTTACCAACTCTCATAGGTGGGGGAATATATATTCAGAGGATTATAGGAGCAAGATGTAGATATTATGTAACTGCAATTGTAAGGCATGGGATATTTTCTGTTTTGTTCACTTATAACATATTATGTATAAATGAGGGTGGCACATGTTGAATTATATGCATTTTAGTTTTATCCTGTTAGGTATATATATGTGATTTTGTTGTTTATTTGAAAATTGCATTGGGTAAATCCCCTGCACAAGATTTCTTTAAAGTATTTAGAAGCATTAAGTTACCCTGAGAACTAAAATGCATGTGTTAGTCTGCGTAGACTAGAGAAACAAATTCATAAACACACATATGGATATAAGGGAAAATTTTATATACAAGAGGAATGGAATATTGAGAAAGTATCTCATTCCAGTTCAGTTCAAATTCATAAGTCCAATATTAATCCATATGTTTGATCTCAGTCTATAAAGTCTCCTCTGACTGACAGCACATGCAATGACACCAAAATGATCACAGGTCAGTGGGTACAGTCTTGTGTATCTAGCGGCAGTAGAAGCACCCTGGTGCTGGCAGGGGTCTTCCCAGGGCTCCTTGTTTCTAGGGCTCAGGGTCCATCAGCAGGATTCATTGGTGGTAGAAGCATCTCAGTGCTTGGAGGGGTCTCTCTGTGGCTCCCCAAGCATCTGTGCACTGGCAGGAGTCTTCACGTGGCTTCTCTGACCCCAGAGGTCTGATTCCATCATGGGGCTTCTCCTGCAGCTCCTCCAGTCTCCTGGTCTACAGCTAATGTGTTGTCTTCTTGGTAGACTGCCTTCAAAAGACTGAGTCAAGTCTCTCTCCTCCAATTGGGATATACCATGAGACTTTCCAGAATTCTCAGGAGAAATCAGGTCCACACAGAGGCCTCATTGAAATCCAGATCAACAGGTTAGAATCCACCCCTACACTTCCAGTGCAGAAATCGATATACATTGGTGAGTGCCACAATGCACCCAACCCAAGCTATGGTATTTTCAATTTCCCTATATGCATATGAAATTTGGACACTGAATGAGAAAGACTGAAGGATAATCGTGGCGTTTCAATTATGGTGCTGGTGAAAAATATTGAAAGTACCATGACCACAGAAGGAACAAGAAAGTCTTTGAAAAAAGTAAAGCTGGACTGTTCCTTGGAAGTAAGTATGGTGAGACTTTGGACATGTTATCAGAAGAGGACAGACCTAGGAAAGGGCAATCATGCTTAGTAAAATAGAGGGGCATAAAAAAAGAGGGAGTCCCTCAATGAGATGGTTTGGACCAATGGTGAGAATGACACAGGACCATAAGAGGCAACTGAACATACGACAGCTTGGACTGGGCACGCCTTGTCCTAGAAAAAGTCTTGCTTTTCAATATTCTAAAGAGGTCTTGGGCACCATGACTACCAAATGCAATGCCCCCTTTCATCTCTTGACTTCTGCTTCCACACACATTAATTGTAGACCCCAGCAAGACAGCATCGCTGACTAGTTCAACCTATTCTCCATTTATCAGGACCCTACTGGTCCAGTTGTAAGGACTTGGGTTTTCTTTTCTTTTTTTTTTTTTTCAGTTGTCACCCATGCGGAAGGATGCAGTGCTTGATCTTCATCAGTCAGGGCTTCAATTCCTCTTTTTTATTCTCCCAGAAACAAAGTTGTATCACTTGTCTTGTCAATAAATCTTCCTCCCATTCTGATGTTATATGCTCTTCATATAATTCAGCTTTTCTGTTGATTTGCTCAGAATGCAGATTGAATAAGTATGGTGAAGAAAATTTTAAGGTAGTTGGTAGGATTTTCAAAACCAGAAAGAACAAGATTAGGTAGGCCTAATGATGATCTCATGAGATAGTGTAGTTACTATGCCTAATTACTGGAGGAATTATATTATTCATCTGGCATAAAATGCTGCCAGCTGCTGCTTTCCTGGTGCCCTCAAAGTCTCAAATAGTGACAGTCATACTAGGGGCAGTTCATGACAGCTACTATGATTTTGATCTTGTTTTCCTTCTTCCCTAGATTGACTGCCCTTAAGTCTCCTCTTGAGGCTGTTCAAAAGTCAATGTGTCACTGAGATGATCATTGTCTCTGGAAGCATCTCCCAGCTAATTATCAAGTTCTTTACAGTGGCATTAGAGACTCCTGATTATGACAGTTCTTTCCTTGAAGATACTATTTGAGATTTTTCTGACACTGAAGGATAATTTTCAAAGGCGACATATTTTCTTTCAGGTTTGCTCAGAAGACCTTAATTTTGATTTCCCTTTGACTTTTTTGCATTTCTCTAGGAGTTTGAAAATTGCAATGTTTTCCAGAGTGCATTTTTTTTATGAAGGATTTATGTAGAAAGTCTCTTTCGTCTTTGTATTAGTAAAGTGCCTCTTTGGGGAAACACCGATGTTTTATTTGGTTTTAGATAATCTAACACATATCATGTTAATCTTGTGGTGTATGTGCCTGAAGGTGTTTGAGGCAAATCTGCGCCTCATCTCTTTAATATATAGCATGGTATGAAAAAGATACTGACTAGTAGCCCATCTAAGTTAATTTTCTTTTTAACTTGTATTTTCCCATTTATCATAATTATTTAGCTGTAATTACTTTTTTTTTAGTATATCTCTGGTGTGTTAGTCCAGATAGACTATAGAATTAGTCCAAGGTGATTTACATGTGTATAAGAGAGAGTTTTATTTCTTTTTAATTTTAATTTTTTTGGGGGGGCATCACTGCCCTCTGGTGTTGGGAGTAGGAGGCCCAGCCTTTGTTCCTGTGGAGCCACTGCTGGAATTGAACCTCCATCCCAGTGGGCTGCAGTCCTGTGCACAACCACTACGCCACCGGGGCTCAGCAAAAAGAGAGTTTTACATTAAAGAGCAATTGTCCATTCAGAAAATATCCTAGCCCAGACCAGAGACAGTCTACCATTTTCCCACATGTTGATACTAGTCCATAAATTCTCTATAGACTTACATAGCCATGCACTGATGTCAAATGCAGAAATATAATAGCCTGGTGGGTGGAAAGTAGATCCTGTGATGGTAGAAGCATCTCAGTGCTTCTCCACATGGCTCCCTCACCTCCAAGTCTCTGACTGTCTTCAGCCTGTGTTCAAGAGGTTTGTCAACAAAAATGTCTCACAGGGAGTGAATGCATGTCCTGCCTCCCATGAGCTATTTACCTCTTTAGTGACTCCAAAGGAGGTCAAGCATGTGACCTGATTGACAGACTAAACTCCACCCTTTCACTCTTAAACTCTCAAGTTGACTACCAATTGTGTAACTACAGAACAAAGATAAATTGAATGGTTTTAAAAATGATTTTGGGTTCAAAAGAATAAAATTATTAGCGAAAGATGATAGAAGGATGGGCTGATGAGAAATAAAACACACAGATCAGAATTATTTTCACATTCTCTCAAATCCTATAACTTTTTTTGTGAGGTTAGCCTAATATCTGCTTGTGTACTAAATCTCTATCCTGGATATGGTGCCCATAGTTGTGGGACTCCTTTGTGTGAATTTCAGGAAGTGCCAGGATGTCAACTCCCTCTGGGGAAAATATCCTTATCAATGACTTTTAGGTTTTCATACAGTTTCCCTCATATATTTTCTGAAATCATTGTGAGATCCTGGTACAATGATAGATATGAAGACCCATAGATTAAAATTGAAAACCCCAAAATACAACCCAGTTCCTATAGGTGTGTCATTTTTGATTAAGGAATCAAACACATAAAATGGGCAAGACACAACCTCTTAAATAAATGGTGCTGGAGAAATTGAATCTTCACATGCAAAAGAAGGAAACCCATACCTCACACCATGTACAAAACCAACTCGATATGGTTCAGAGGCCTAAATATAAGTTATACCATTGTTAAAACGATCAATGAAAAAAATACGAACAAGCAGAAAACAAAATAAAGAGCTGAGGCCCACTAAACGATGACATTTATGCATGGCAAACTATTTCATCAAAAAAGTCAACAGAGACCTCACAGATTGGAAAAGAACTCGATGATATGACATCAGATATAGGTCTAAATTAAGAAGACAACACAAACAGGCATGTGCACATATGTTTATTGCACTAATTTCTACAAGAACAAAAACATGGAAACAATCAAATATGCTAACTATAGAGGAATAAATAAACAAGCTCTGGTACTTTCATATTGTGGAATGTACACATTAATAAAATAATATTAATAACTCTTAAACACTACAGGACATCGACAAAACTATAGGATATTGTGCTTAGGAAATTCAGTCTTACAAAGATAAATATTTAATAACCCGATTGTTATAAGTAAACACAAGGAAAAAAATGTGGTTTATTCACCAAAAAACTTTAATGACTACAAGAAAGCCAACAATGTGGCTGGGAAAAGGACGATCATTGGCAGGAGAAGGTAGATGGCTGGCAGGAAAATAATAAATAAAAATTTCTCTGTGAAAAAACCTCTCTAGATACCTTACCCCTAAAAATTATTATTAATAATATTAATCATTATGATTATTAGATGTTTTGAAACATTTCCCAACTTAACAATTGGGTTTTGTTCTGACCACTTATTAAGTTATCCTGTTGTCTTTCTTTCCCGTGTCATTGCTCCATTCTCCTAGCTGCATTCACTTCATTTCACCTGAAATGTGCTTACATGCCTCGAGTATTCTAGTAACACACAACTGAGACAGTGGAGCAGAAGGGGCGAAGAGAGAGAGGAGGAGAGGAAATGCATATTATAGGCATAACAAAATTTAAGTTGTGCTCCTTGAAAGAGTCTTATTCTTCTCAAGTGAAGAGTTCTTACAGAAGTGAGTATAACTATTTGTTTTTCTCTATTAAAGAAAGAATATGCTGTAACAATCTCAATAAGTCACTTTCGTGAAGGTTTGAGACTGAATAAACACGCATTTTGAATCCTCCCATTTATTAATTAATATAACTTAAAATGATTTCACGCTTAGTACTGGTCTCATCATTTCTATCTGTACTCCTGTCAGAGCTGCAAAAGGAACAAACTACATCACTAATTTCTGTCTTCTGCATTCTGATAGAAAGATAGGGTATGCTTCTTATTAAACATTGTGTTTGCTCTTCAGTTAGCGTTTCACACAGGTTTAATTAAAACCATAGCACTTTAACATTTCACTAGTTCTAGGTTCCCAAAAAGGAGCCCTGTTAGCACACGGGATAATCAGGTGTTCTCAAACTATGGCCCATGCGCCACATACGACCCATCAAAGACATTTAACCAGACTGCAGACTGTTTTTGCCAATGCTGCTGAATCATCGTGGGCCTGCAGTGAATTTGTTCATAGTTTTGTTTTGTTTTTTAAACTACCGCCTGGCCCTCCACGGGTCTGAGGGACAGTGAACTGGCCCCCTGTTTAAAATGTTTGAGGACCCCTGGGTTAAGTGCTCAGCTGCTTTCTGATTCATGGGTTCCTCAAGCCTATCACTGTTCCATCAGCAAAAAACATGGCAATCAAGTTCCATAAAGATTATAACCTTGGAAACAGTAGGGGGCAATTCTACTCCATCCTACAGGCCTTCTTTTTTTTTAGTTTGGCTTTGGTCATTTACTTAATATGAACTTTAAAGCAATACTTAAGGAAAAGCCTTAATTAATCTGAATATTTTGGGAAGTAAGCCTTTTTATTTCATTATGGAAAACTATAACTGAATTTTTTTTCAATTTTCTCAATGATTTTATTGGGGGCCCTTACAGCTCTTATAACATTCAATACATCATTTGTATCAAGCATATTTATATACAGGTTGCCATATTATTTTCCAAATATTTTCTAATTGAGCCCTTGGTATAAACTCCTCTTTTCTCCTTTTTTTAAATGAATCATTTTATTGGGGACTCACACAGCTCCCATCATGATCCACACATACATCAATTGTATGCAGGCTGCATTGGCACACTTGTTGCCATCATCACTCTCAGAACATCCTCCCTCCACTTAGGCCCCCAGTACCAGCTCCCCATATTTCCCTTCCTCCCTCCCTCTCCCCCATGAACCCTTAGTAATTTATAAATTGTTATTGCTTTATCCTATCATACACTGTCCAATGTGTCCGTTCACCCACTTCCCTGTTGTCCATGCCCCAGAGAGGGGGTTATATGTAGATCCCTGAAATTGGTTCCCTCTTTCCCTCCCCCCTCCTAGTATCACACTCCCTCCACTAGTCCTGAGGGATCATCTATCCCAAATTCCCCATGTTTCTGACTCCAGTTTACATTCCCTGTTCCAGCTGGATTTGTCTGGTAGAATTAGGATCATGATGGTGGGAGGAAGCATTTGAGATCTAGAGGAAAGTTGCATATTTCACCCTTACTACACTGTACTTTAACTGGTTCATCTCCCTGTAACCTCTCTGTAAGAGGATATTACTTCACCTATTTTGGGGCTTTGGGTCCCCAATCTGTACTCCCCATGGTTTATAATGATATAATTTTAGTTCTTTGATGCCTGATACTGGATCCCTTTAACACCTCGTGGACACCCAGGCTGGTGTGCTTCTTCCACATGGCCTTTATTTTTTTCTGAACTGGATGGACACTTGTTTACTCACGCATTTAAGACCTCAGATGCTATATCTTTTGATAGCCAGGCACCATCAGTATTCTTCACCACATTTGCTTATGCACACATTTGTCTTCAGCAATCATATCAGGAAAGTGAGCACAAAATGTAATGATTTTTAGTTCTTGAAGCCAGATAACTGATCCCATTGACACCTCGTAGTCCCACAAGCTGATGTGCTTTGTCCATGTGGGCTTTGTTGCTTCTGAGTTAGATGGCTGCTTGTTTACTTTCAAGCCTTTAAGACCTCAGATGCTACATTTTTAGATAGCCAGGCAACATCACCTTTCTTCACCACCTTTGTTTTCAGTGATAGTGTTGGAAAGGTGAGCATCATGGAATGCCGATTTAATAGAACAAAATGTTCTTACACTCAGGAAATACTTAAGTGGAGGTCCAAAGCCCATCTGCTGTCCTACTTCTAAGCTTATAAGTATATGCTCATTGATCTACTTCTCCATCATAACATATAAATATGTGCACCTATGTACATGCCTACAGACTTCCTATACATTGGAATTGACTTAATGCAATAAAAGAAGGTTCATAAGATCTTCATATATATACTTTCAAAGATTCAGGAAAATTATTACTCAATTCAATTTTTGTTATGTTTATTTTGAAAGAATCTCTATGAAGTGTGATGGTGCAGAAAAGTGTAGTACGTGAACAAAGTAGAAATTATATCAGAAGAAAATGCATATCATTTAGATTTATTAATATTTCAAATAGCAGAGCATTGAACTGGATACTGTGAAGAAGAAGAAATTACACCAGACACCACTACTAGTTATGTGCATCTGAAATATATGCGAGTATCAGAAAGCATGACCAAGCAAGCAGCACTACTTATGATTGCTCAAAACTAGAAGTAACTTTGATGTTCATCCAGAGAAGAATGGATAAACAGACTGTGCCAACTTCAAGTACATGAAATAACATGGATGCAGCTCATATATATAAACTAGATCCAAAAGACAAGACACACTATTATAGATTCATCTTACCCCAGGGGAACAAGTAGGGAATTGAAAGCAACATCTAGAAGGGCATAGAGATCTGGTGAATATTGGAGCAAACCAATCTAGCTGAGAGGAAGCACAAAGAGGTAGACGAAGGAGAAAAGTGATGGTGGGACAGGAAGAGGCCAAAGGAAACAGGTAAACTCTAGGAATCAGAAATATAGATAGGGATATTGACAGAGGTGTGTGTTTATGTAAATACATTAATCCAAAAAAATTGTGGTACTGGCTTATTTATGTAAGTCAACACACTGAGACTCCAGAAGGGCCTTGGGCCTTGTTTCATACCTTCCCACAATACAAGAATATTTTTTCTAACACACTGTCATTCTGTGATGCTCACCCTGGCCCCTACACCATCACTGAAAACAAAAATGGGTACATAAACAGATGTGGTGAAGACAGAGGATAGTGTCTGGATACTAAAAGATATAGCACCTGGGATGTTAAAGGCTTGAAGTTAAACTGCCATCTAAAAGTAAAGTAACAAGCCCATAAGGAAGAAGCACACCAGCTGGTGCAATCGTGAGGTGCCATCAAGACAGAGTAGCAGGCATCAGAAGATTCACAACAAACAAAATGAGGGAAATTGGAGCAGAGACCCAAAACCCATCTGTGGATAATGGAACACAGTCCCACGGATGGCTTGCAGATAGGTGATGAGTCAGTCACAGTGCAGCAGAGCTAATTCTTTGAGACCTCCTCACCCCCACTATCATGACCCCAGTGCTGCTTCCCACTCTAGACGAGATGGGAGCATGTACATAGATATAGACAAGAGATAAATTTACTGACACATGGAATCCAGGAACAGGAATGGGAATAGCAAGACCAAAAGGTTAGGGAGAAGTGAGGAGAGGTGGGGAGGGAAGAGGTATCGATTGCAAACAATGGCACGTGATTACACATGCCAATCCAGGGAGATGAACAGCGGAAACCAGAAGGGAAAGGAGACAGCCATCAGTGTGAGATTTGAAAATAATGATAATCTATAATCTATCAAGAGACCATGAGAGTTGGCTGGGGGATAAAAAGAGGAGGAGCTGATCCCAAGTACTCAGTGGAAAGTAAATGTATAGGAAAGAATGATGGCAAGATTTGTACAAATATGTTGGATACAATTGATATACGGATTGTAACAAGAGTTGGAAGAGCCCCTAATAAGATGATTTAAAACAAAAAGCCTAGGGGGCTTTAAAGCTTAATGAGTACTGAGTTTATGTTCAGGATAATGATAAAGCCTTGGATACAAGTGTTGGCAGTGGCTGGACAATACTGTAAATAAAATTAATGCCACTACAGTGTAGGGTTAAAAATAGTCTAAAGGGGAAATTATATATAGATTCTACCATGATTAAAAACAAAACAAAAGTCAGTGATATGGAGCACTTTTCCTTTAGCTGCTGGGCAAGAGGTTCTGCATGGTGGTAGAACACAGTTTTCATGGGGAAAAAAATGACTGTAATTATATGGGCTTCACAGGAAGTCTGTGAGAAAGTGGATGGGATAATGTTTGTGAGCACAGATCACCCAGAGGAAGTGAGAAATATGTTCGTTTCTGCATCACCATTAGTAAGCCCATCAGCGTCCTGGGTTACAGCAAAAAAGTTATTCTAAGAATATCGTAAAACACCTAATGGAAGGACAAGAAGTTTCCTGGAACTAGGAACAGCAGGCCTGAATTGGACTGTAGCTCTATGTTAAAGGGTTTCAGACCTTCTTCACATTTACAATATGTGGGATGTATTCATCGATAGGCCTGCTGCTTTTTAGGATTCTAATGATAGACATGGTTTCTGAGTGGAGTCTGTTCTCTGAAACACCAACCCTACTGCATGGGTGTCCGTACGATTTACCTGATGACAAAGGAAAATGAAAGGTTCACAATTCACCCACATATACACATACAAATCCTCCCACATTCTAATTACTTACTAGATATTTTATAACACTTTTGTTTTAGTCTGTCTTTAATGATAAGAATGGATTTTAAATGCTTATCCCTACAATTTAATTGCAGTAAAATACTCTAATCGGAGTAAATAATGTGTCCCAATTTTAATTCCCATACACATCTAGACAATCAAACAGAAACAGTGGGAATGGGGACACCACCCTGCTATTATAAATGTGTATTGTAAATGTATCCCAATATCTCCTACTCAGCTAGTTTACACTCTGAACCATTTCTGTGCTCCCACCTTCTCGTCCTTGCTACTCTGATGTATCAGTTGATGATGACGACAATGATGAGGGAATAAATGGATGAGAGATGAATTGATTTTTAAATTAATAGAACCTGTTGTTTTCAGGTCGCTCCTCACTTATGACAGCCCCAGGTGCGTCAGAGCGGAATTGTGCCCCACGGGGTTTTCAATAACTGAATTTTAATAAGTATGCTATCACATCTTTCTTTTGGGGTACCTTTCAGTGGGCTCTTTGGGGGTAGAAGGTGAGGACATTATCTATTTATAGCACCCCGAGTTGCCAGGCAGACTAAATATACACACATACACACATACATACATATACCAAGTGACATATATACTGTGTAATATGTACGATCGCTCGGATCAGCATCGACTCTGGCAGTGAGAGAGAGTGTAATGTACACACAATTATTACTTTTAAAAGCTATCAAGCACAGAAATAAAGGAGCCTGGTGGAGCGGCGGTCATGCTCTGGGCTGCCAACCGATAATCTGAGCCACGTGAAACTACCAGCTGCTCCGTGGGAGAAAGATGGCGTTTTCCACACGTGTCTAGAGTGCCAGCCTTGAAGAAAGAAGGGAAAAGGTTACAGTCCTGAGAGCTCACCGGTGCGCTCCTCCCTGCCCCTAGGGTGCTGTGAGCTGGCATCAACGCGATGGCAATGAGTTGCCGCGTTCGGTTGGTTGTTAAGTGCAGAAGGAGTCAAAAGACTGGACAGCCAACCTTATTAGGTTTAGTTCGTTAACGAGAGGATCATTGTAGGAACAAGTGATTTCCAACCAGTTTATAGCTCTTTGCTTAGCTGCTCGCTATTCATATTCCATGGAGGGGGGAAGACTAAGCCGCCGTCTTTGCGCAAAATGCATGACTTTTTCACAGAGGTATCTGTGGCGCTCGGATGTCGAGTCCAGTCAGCCAAGGTCAAGTGTGTGGAGTGGCGGAGGTAAGGACGTGTCGAGTGCAAGAAACAGAGTGAAGCTGAGTAGCCACAAGGACGCGCGTGTTCCTAAAAGCCTGGGAGTCTGGTTTTCTGAGTCCTTTAGATATTCATTTCTCACAGTAGGTGCTCATTTCAATTAGTGGCTGCTATGCTGAGTATATTTTAGCTATTTTAAAATAGCTGAAGTGGAGGCACTGCTCTTGACTCATGCTAACATGCCTGGGCTCTGCTTCTCCAACTCCCCGTACAACCAATTCTGATTACCATTCCTGTTAGCGAAGACCGATCACGTGGTTGAAAGTAGTACCATTTCGATGGATTGAAATATGTGTTAATTGGGGAAAGTAATAATAACACTGTCACAAGTAAGGATAATTTATGTTGAAATGATAAGCTGGCTGTATTATAACAAGGTAATATGTTCTCTAAATTTAATTAGCATGGAATGTGAGTTATAATCTCTTTATGAGGGAAGGGATTAATTAAATTCTTTGCTAGAGTGGGAGACACAAGTCTGAAAAATTTCAACACAAATAGGCAATTTTCTCCCATATTAATTAAAGCCAATTCTCATTATTTAAACTTCAGGGCCATGGTTCCTACTATCGATTTTTCAGCAAGAGTGCAGACAAAGGTAATGAAAAAAGTAAGGCAGAAAAAGAAAGAAAAAATAAGTAAATAAAAGATTTGGTAAAACTTTGCCTTCTGGCAGCGAGTTACATAACCAAGCTTTTCGCCCAGCGTAAGGGGCAACCAGCAAGTTTTCTGAGGAAGTTATTGCACGCAGAAATGATAAATTAATATATAATTTCAAAACCATTTGGATTACTTTTATTTTTCACCAGGTAATTTTTCCCTAGGATCAGTGGTATGAAAATAAAATTCTAAATGCTTTTTTTTTGAGGACCTAAGTGTGTACTCAGACCTGTCAATTCTATTAGGGGCTGATAAAACAATATGGCTTCAGAGTAAGTGGACTCAGATTTGTTTTCTAGTGATTACATTTGCTTGGGGAAATTTGTTACATCTGAACCTCAATGAAATCATTAGTAAAGGATGACAATAAAACCTACCTCATAAACTTATTAAAGTGTTAAATGAACATAGGAAATGGGCTGTGCCTCCATATTACATATGTGCAAATGTATTTTCAACTTTGACTTTAGTACCATGACATTTAATGCTGTAATACTAATTTGAGTAATGGGTCACTGTTTAACTTTTCCCTTTCACTCCAGCAATGGTAGACTAAAACATCATGACCCACCTGTTTGCTGCATAACTTAATCAGAAGAAATCTATCTTTCAGACAGAAAACATTCCTATTATTTATTTAACTAAATATTTCAAATATCTTCCTGAGAGACATTACCCACAATCCAGAGATTACAAGGTTTTTTATGGAAAAGGGCACCAGGTGCATCCTGCTAAAAATTATTCCAGGGACTAAAAACTCACCTGATAGCAAATGTCATTACTGTGATTCCCAGTACAACTCCCTTAGAAACTAGACACAGCTGACTTCCTATATATAAGTATATTTATCTTTGTCTCTATTGGAAGTTGAGAGAATGATAACTCTAGTAACAGTAAAAATAGATTTAAAAACTATTACTTAATTTCTTTTGGGAATTGTGGTAAATATATATGTAACAAATGATTTGCTTTGTCAACTTTCCTCACAATTTAATTACACTATTTTTGGCTAGCATACTGTTCAACCATTACTATTACCCACTTTCAAGATGAAGTTTTTATTTCAATGAAACTATTTAGAGATAAAATAAAAAATAATGAAAAGGTATAAAAAGACACGTATGTATCTATTATTAAAGGCATAAACCCCTTTAATCTATTTCTGATTTTTTATTCAAATTTGAAATGATAATATTTGTCGAGGGTCCTTTGGTGGTTCTCAACCTATAGGTCATGACCCCACTTGAGGTTTGAATGATCCTTTCACAGGGCTCACCCAATTCATAAGAGTAGCAAAATTATAGCTATGAAGTAGGAGCAACGATAATTTTGTGGCTGGCAGGTCACCACAACATGTGGAACTGTATTAAAGAGTTGCAGCATGAGGAGGGTTGAGAACCACTGCTCTGTCGTCTCAAGCGACACTTGAAATATGCCCAAAGTCTTTTACTTTCTTCCACTTCAATTTGCAGTAATATATGAAAAATTAAAGGGCTAGTCTCTCCTTGTTCTAGCTGATATTGAATAGTCTTCTCATTTCACTCCACAGCTATAGTCAATTTGATTCCTATGTGAGATTCACATGTACACAATAGTCTTTACCCCTGTTGCCTTTAAGCAAACATCCAGTGTCGTCATTTTCCTCCATTACTTTTTGCCACCACCCCTTCGTGTGTATTGCCTTATCCCTCACCAAGTTGACCCTGCCTACCCTCTTTCCAGTGACGTCCAGTTCTTTCCTTTCACACCATTGCTTTTCTTATTGCTATGTGTTGCCAATGCATTTCTGACACAGAGCAGCAAAATGATGCCTTGTCCATGTCTATGCCAGCCACAGTTGCTCTTATGTTTTAGCCTATTGTTGAAGTCACTGAGTCAATCCACCTCCTAGAGGGCCTTCTTCTTTGTCACTGCCCTTACACTACACTAATCATGATGTCCTTCCTGGATACTGGTCTCTTCTGAACATTGTCCACAACATATGAAATTAAGTCTCTTCATCATTGCCTCAAAAGAGTATTTGGGCCGTACTTCCAAGACAAATGTGCTCTTTGTACAATGACCTCTTGATCCATGTACAGGTTCCAAGAAAGCACAGTGAAATATTCTAGCATTTTCATTCTACTCAAAAATATCCATAATCTATTATGATCCACATAAACCAAAGCATCTGCATAGTTAATGAAGCACAAGTAAACATCTTTCTGGTATTCTCTTCTTTTAGCTAAAATCCATATGATAACAGCAATGATATAACTTGTTCTACACTGTCCTCACTGTACTATGAGCCTCTGGCAGCTCTTTGTCAACGGGCTTGAGCAACCACTGTGGATGATCTGTAGCAAAAGCTTACTTGCGTGTCATATCAATGACATTGTATAATTTTATCATTTTGTTGTGACACCCTTGTTTACAGTCTGTTGGCCTGCTAGCTGTCTTCCAAATTTACTGGCATAGACCAGTGAGTGCTTCCAGTGATTTATCAGCTTGTTGAAAGAGTTTAGTTGGTGTTGTATCTATTTCTGGAGTCTTGTTTTGGGCTAATGCTTGAACTTCTTCCTTCAGCGCCATTTGTTCTTGATTATATCTTACCTTCTGAAATGGTGGGATGTTTCCTAGTACATTTTGCTCATTGACTCTGTGTAGTGTTTCCATTTTCTTGTGATGTTTCATGCACTATTTGATATTTTGTGTAGAGAATAATTTGATATGCCACTCAAGACTTTAATGGTTTTCAATTCTTTCAGTTAAGATATGCTAATCATTTTCTTCATTTTTGCTTTACATTTCACTAAATATGGCTTAGTCTGCTTCAGCTGTCCTTTGAAAAAATTTATTTATATTTTTTATTCACATTTTCTTTCATTTGTCTTATCTATTCTATGGCAAAGAGCAAATTTCAGTCTCTTGTAACATTTGCACTGATGTTTTCTCTTTTCTTGTGTTTTAAATGACCTTTTGCTTTAGTCATGAGTGATGTCCTTGATGTCTTTCCACAGATCATAAGTTCTTTCATTAGTATTCAATGTATCAAATAGGTTTTTTGAAATATTGTAGAAATTCCAGTGGTATAGATCTGAGGTCATACTTTGCCTCTCATGGACCTGTGTGTCTTATTTTTCTGCAACTTCAACTTGAACTAACCTGTGAGCAATTGATTGTCTATTCTACCTTCAGCTCTAAGTCTGGTTTTAACAGTTGATGTTGTGCTTGTCCATCTTTTCTTCCCACAGATATAGTGAAGATTTGATTTATCTGTATTTTACCTGGAGGAGTCCATGTGTATAATCACTGTGTTGTGGAATAGGTATTTGTTAAAAACAAGTTGTTGGTCATTCCAAATTCCATTTTGAGATCTCAGGCATCATTTCTATCATCGTGACATTATTTTCCATCTACTGTTCCCTCTACTATTGATTTTTGCCAATTTTTGCATTCCAATTTCCAATAATTACTAATGAATATTGATTATGCTTGATCAATTTATAGCGGAAAACTTTGAATTCTTTAATTTTCTCATCAGTAGCTATTTTAAGGTTGGATAATATAACTTGAATAATAGTTATAGTCATTTTGTCTTGAATGATGACAAATATAATCTTATTTCAGATATCATTGTACTTCAAGATAGCTCTTGCAATGTCCTTTATGAAAGAAACACATCATTTCTCTTGACAACATAGTTAACCATGTGACTTTCTGGTTCAAGATGGTCAACATCAGACCATTTTAGTTAAAGAGTACCTGGGTTATAGATCTTGATGCCTTCCATTTTATTTTTGATGACTTCTGACTTCCTGAGATACATACTTTATACAGTCCAAATTCCTAGTGTTAATTCATGGCTATAGCTGTTTCGGCTCATTTTGCGTTGTACCCCTCCTGGCAGGGTAGGGCTGAAGACTTTACTCACACAGGCTCTACACCTTCTGTGTCACCATGGTGGACACTATGTTGGGAAATCGGTTCCTCATCAGTTGTGGTTCAAGCGTCTCCTGATCCAAGAAACCCTTCATGCAGCACTATATCCTGCCATCTTCTATTTCCATTCATGAGGCCCTATTATATGACAGTGTTTCCATTTTAAACATAATCATTTCATTACTCCAAAGTAGACAACTGATTTCTTCAATGTAGACTCTTTCTAGTCTAGAACAGTGGTTTTCATCGTTTCTAATACTGTTACACTTTAATACATTTCTTCACGTTGTGGTGACCCCCCCCCCCACAAACATAAAATTATTTTCATTGCTACCACATAACTGTAATTTTGCTACTGTTATGAATCAGGCACCCCTATGAAAAGGTTATTGAACCCCCAAAGGGATCACGGCCCACAAGTCTGTAAGCTCCGTTGAAACCTGTTCATTTTGGGTGATGCTGCTGGTATTTGAAATATAATTGATATGGATTCCAGAATTATAGTAACATGCAAACCACCGCAGATTGACAAACTAACAGATGAATGTGCTTAGATAACTACAAATTTTGACTCTACTGTACAGCATAATTTCTGATAAATAAAACATTTTGCATTTAATTGGAAGTGAGTAAAAGCTATTAAAATTACTGTCAGAATCAAAAGAGGAAAAGGTATAAATAGATAGTGCACAGTGCTGGGACTAATATTAATATATAGGATGCTGTAAGATGCTGGTTACCTGGTAGCCAGATAAAAGTTTAAAAATTAGTCATGTGTTTTTGGTGAGGAGTGACTCAAATAGTATTGGATTAGGATATGTGTTTTTAAAGATAAATTACAGTATTTTAAATGTGAAGTTACATTTGTAGCTTCTTTGTCTGAAAAGAATCTATTAGTAAGATTGTTTGGCATGTTTTTATTAAAGGATAAATACAATCATGTAAAGAAAAAATCTATGTTTTTCAACATCATTTTTGAGGCATCTCTAAGTCTAATAAGATATGAGTGAGCATTCCTTGATGTGTCATCTGGAAAAAATATAAAATGATGTTATAGTCAATCAATATTTTTTCGACTATTATTTTTGTTTGTTCTTATAAGAGTTCAGATGTTATCCTGGAGTTGAAAAGTCATTTTGCACCAATGTGCCAGTATGCATGGGGCAAAGTCACAAGTTCAGAGTGGTTAAATGGAAACAGATTAAATAACTAAATTCCTGATCATTTTTGAAACTCAACCGAGTAGTTATCCTCTCTCTGTGTCTCATGGTCATCAAGTCCCTTCAGCTTCATAGCAACCCTGTATGACAGAATAGAACCACCTGCCCCTTTGGGTTTTTGAGATTTTGAATCTTTTTAGATGTAAACTACCTGATCTTTTTCTGTGAAAGAGGTGGGATTTGAACCACTGACCTCGTAGTTACTTGATCAGTGTGCAAACCACTATGCCACCAGAGATCCTCTCCAAGGTGTATTATTCATACATATGAAGTAAGTCAACAGAATCATTATTAGGGTTTCAGTTCATGTATGTAGAGGTTATTCCAAACAAAACCATGTTTGAATATGTCTCTGCTAACAGTAGATGGCTGAAGGCACACTCAGTAATGCTCTCATCCTAAAGTACACTTGTTTGGGCACCTTCAACAAAAGGTCCAATCAAAACAATTGCATCTGAGGGCACTTTTCTGTCTACTTAAATATTCTCATATATTTGCATAAGAAATCAAATTAGATGGAGTCACAATATAATTCAGTTTCCCATTATTGCATCATAATGCAATACTAAAAATACCCTGAACATTATTTATTCTGTCTGGCACATGGCAGAGGATAGGGTAAAGTACAAATGATCATTTCTGAAGAGTTTTCAGAAACACAATCTTGCACTGGCCCCTCTTTGCTCTAAAAAATATTTCTTCCTTACCCTATGTTTCTTTTGCATTTTTCTAAGCAAAATAATGTATTTGATGATCAAGAGGACCCTTTCCCTCTCATCACCAGAAGTAAAGCTCTCTGGTGAAATATTTCATTGCACTTGTATTCTCATTATTGAGAATGACCTCTATCAAAAAGCTGCTGCTCTGTAATGGCACAGGTTCTTGACTCATATCGACCCTATGCATGATAAACCAAACATTGCCCAATACGACTTCCTCTCACAATTATTATTGTACCCACTACTGGATCAAACCATCTTTTTGAAGGTCTTCCTACCCCTTCAATTCCCTTCTGATTGGTGCTTTATTTGACCAAGTATAATGTCCTATTCCAGGGACTCATCTCTCCTGATAATATGTTCAAAGTGCCTGAAATGAAGCGTTACCATCTTATCAGGTTCATCCAAGTTGTGCTTCATGCAACACTTCCTTGTTTGACTTTTTGGCAACCCATGCTATTTTTTTTTACTTCAAAATAATCTGTGGGTCATCTGGGGACTGGAGATGTCAGCTGGATAAGCTTTATACTGAGACTTGAGTCTAGCTCTGCTCTCCTGTGACACCAGGGCAACTGAGACATGCTTTTCTTGTGGAAAAGAGAAAATGCATCATACCAACTGAGTTGTCATTGGTTTATTTAAGTTGTATGGCTAAAACCAAAGTCAAAATATAGTGCTGTGTACTCTTTTCAAAAACAGGGCAAACAAGTTGCCTGGCCAAATCCAATAGTGATGTTTGTTTTCTTTTTCAGGTGCTCCTGATATACAGTCTGTTTATCAGTTCTGATATACAGCCACCCCACACTGTACTCCAGACCATAGCTGTGCTCCCTGGAGTTTTCTTTTATTTTTTAAAAATAATCATCTTATTGGGAGCTCTTACCGATATTGTCACATTCCATAGTTCAGTCACATCAAGCAGTACTGTGCACTTATTTCCACAATCAGTTTCAAAATATTGCCTTTCTTCTTCTCCTTGATATTAGCTCCCTTAAATTCCCTGACCCCTGAACCCTTATTACTGTTTATATAGAGAGATATTTGTGTTGTATCTTACACTACAGAATATATCCATTTACCTACCATTCTGTTGTTTGCTCACCTCGGGTGGGTTTATACAGTCATCACTGTTATCAGCTCATCTTTTCTCCTTTCCCCCAAACCTCTGTTAATCCCATTGCTTCTTCTGAAGAGTTATCTATGGTGGCTTAATTTTAACCATGGGCGTGCCCAAGTCTAACAAACTTAATAAGGTAGGACTGAAACCACAATAGTAGGAGAGAAAATATTAAAGAGCTAGAGGATCGTTATGTGTTTCATCAGTGCCATTCTGCACCCTGAATTTATCAACTCCTCCTTTGGGCCCTTCTGTGAGGGTCTATACAATTATCTTACAGGTGGGTTAAGGGTCTCCACTACCTCCATGCTCCTTTCCATCAATTTGGTTGATTATTTTTGACTTTCTGATACCTATTCCCATCAATGCCCCATGATTACACAGGCTGGTATACTTCTTCTGTGTGGGCATTGTTTCATCTTTTCTAGATGCTGCTTTTTTAACTACCAGCCTTTAAAACTTCAGATGCTATACAATTTAATAGCTGAGCACCATCAGCTTTTGTTTAACCACGTTTTCTTATACGCTCATTCTGTCTTCAGCAATCATATCCTACAATAGGCTGAGTACCCTATAATGCCATATAGTTAGAACATACTCATGTTTTACTAAGCTAAGATGTAAGGACAGGCCATAGTCCATTTGCTTCTTTGCTATTTTTGCATATATATAAATATCAAAACAAATACACCTATATTTATATATTTAAATATTTCTATATATGCATATCTATATATCTCTATATATGTTTTTTCCTTCCTTCTTTTCTCTTTTTTCATGTTTCTATCATCCTGTCCCAATATTATGTTTTCTCATCTTTCAC
>PVJH01029101.1:0-26469 GCA_004026705.1 Nesogale talazaci | reverse complement strand
CCCCCCCCCCCCACACCTTCCACTGCCTCTCCCAATCTCTGTCACTGCCTCTTCTATAGATCTCCCTCAGGACCACTCACCCCCATTTCCCACATCCTGCAAGCTGCTGTTCCCCTCAGTGAGGGATAGAGCAGACAGAGAGACACAGGGAGAGAGAAATAGAGGGAAAGGATTTTTCTACTGCAACTCCCCCCCGCTCCACCCCCCCACACACCTTATTGTCACCTTCCCTGTTAACTACAAATCCCTCAAAGAGCTACCCCAGCAACTGTTTGTCTCCTCCCCAGGGCGGCATCATGGTTAGAGAGGGCCCAGAACTGCTAAAGGAGGAGGTGGGGTGTCAGAGGGTGACTTTTAGGGACTCTGCAGGTGAGGGGCCAGCTGTCCTGGGAGTTGGGAGGGGAGCAGAAGCAGCGAAGGGCTCTCCATCTACAGGACAGCACCTGAGGAGGCCAGAGCAGAGGGAAGGGATGGTGGCTCCACGTGCCTGCACAGGAGAGAGGGAGCAGGGCAGTCTGCAGAGGCCCCGTGCTTCCAACCCAAGAATTGAGGCTTGGCCCACGCATCCTCACTCTCTCCCTGCTGGAGGTCAGCGTGGACTTCAGTGTGGCAGCGCCAATGCTGTGTTGTGGGGCAGAGTGGCCTTGGACTCTCAGGGTCGGCATAGCATGGGAGAAGTGCAGCCAGAGTGGTCCTTGAAGGTGAGGGTGGAGAGGAGTTCTCTGGTACTTGGGACCGGTTGCCAGGAGAGCCCAGTCCCTGGAGAAGGACACCAAAAAGAAGAAGAGCCTCGAGAAGATGGCCAGAGGCAGGGGCCACTGCAGGGTGCTCAGACACAGCAAGGACAGGGGTCCCTGCTGCCACTGAGTCAGAGCCCATTGGCCATTGTGTAGCCAGGGACTGCAGACCAGGGACTTCGAGGACATGCACTGACTACCGCACAGTTTCTGGGGTCAGGAGCTCAGGAGCAGCCCTGGGACTGTGGCCTCGGGGTCTGTGGGGTCTGCGTCGTGTGGAGGACGGGATAGGACTGGTCCCACCCCTGTGCTTAGTGGCTGTCCTGTGTGGCAGGCCCTGGGCCCCTCTGGCTGTCGGGTTTGGGGCCTCTCCACAGGCTGCTTGCTTGTTCTCAGTCATGGTGCTGGTCTCCCTAAGAGCCAGGGGTCCAGGAGAGATGGGGGATGGAAGTGGCAACACCTTGAGCAAGCCACACACCCCATCACCACCTAGTATCACTGCACGTATCCCTCATGCAAGGTGTGTGTGCGCGCACGTGCACATGAACAGGTAAACTTGGCGCTGCAGGCAGGACCTTCCTCAATGGCACCCCATTCCCAAACCCACACCTCCTGCAATGCTCATGGTCACTGGGCTTCTCACCCACCCATGCTCTGCACACTCCTAGCAAAGAAAGGTGGTCGCAGGGGTCCTGTTCCCAGACAGAGGAGGGCTGTCTAGGGGTCTCTGGCTGCTCTGCCACTCACCCACTGCACTCACCACCCCCTGAATGTCGTGGTCAAGAGAAAAGTGAACAGATAGAATAGCCCAGTTCACCTCTACTCAAGTACTTCCTCAATGCAAGAGCACTTTGTCCTATTAACCTGGCATTCCATGATGCTCACCTTCTCAACACCATCACTGAAGACAAAGGGAGTGCATAAGCAAATGTGGTGAAGAAAACTGATGGTGCCTGGCTATCCAAGAACATAGTGTCTGGGGTCTTAAAGACTTGAAAATATACAAGCAGCCATCTAGCTGAGAAGCAACAAAGCCCATGTAGGAGAAGCACACCAGCCTGTGTGATCATGAAGTGTCGAGGAGATCAGGTATCAGGCATCAAAGAACAAAAAATCATATCCTGGTGAATGAGGGGGAATGTGTAGTGGAGACCCAGAGCCCATCTGTAGGTAACTGGGCATCTCCTTAGAGAAGGGTCACAGGGAGGAGACAAGTCAGTCAGGGTGCAGTATAGCAATGATGAAACACACACCTTTCCTCTATTTCTTCAATGCTTTCCCCCTTCTCCCGACTATCATGACCCCAATTCTACCTTACAAATTTGACTAGACCAGAGCATGTGCACTGGTACAGATAAGAACTGGAAACACAGGGACTCCAGAACAGATAAACTCTTCAGGACCCATAATGAGAATGACCATCCCAGGAAGAACAGGGGAAAACAATCACAATGATCTACCTATAACCCCCTCCCTGGGGACTGACAACAGAAAAGTGTGTGAAGGGTGACATCAGTCAGTGTAAGACATGGAAAAATATTTATAAATTATCAAGGGTTTGGGAGGGAGGGGTGGGGGAATGAGCAGCTGATACCAAGGGCTCAAGTAGAAAGCAGATGTTTTGAGAATGACGATGGCAAAAAATATACAAATGTGCTTGACACAATGGATGGATGTATGGATTGTGGTAAGAGTTGTATGTGTCTCCAATAAAATGATTTTAAAAAAAAGAGCTCAATTTATCCCTGAAGACAGAGGGAGTGGATAGGAGACGGCTGAGACCGAGCTTCTGCTCTACCTGTGGCTCTGTGACTCGTCCTTCTAGGCAGGGAGTAATGGGAGGTAAAGGGGTAGGATTCCCCACCCGACCGATGCCCTGGCAGCAGCACTCAGTTCCCCTGTCTGAGGAGACAGGTACCTGACCACAAGCCTGTTCTCATACAACACTACACACACACACACACACACACACACCCCCAAAACAAATCCATGAAGTCATTTCTTACCCCTGGCAACCGCATACAGGGTTTCTGAGAGTGTAAATTTTTACAGAGGCAGTCAACCCAACTTTTCCCCCAGGAGAGACTGCCTACCTTGCAGTTCACAACCCGATAGCCAACCAGCGGTGCCCCAGCCTTCACGATCCTGGGTGCTGCTCAGAGAGAGCCTGCAGAAAGGTGCCTGCTGAAGGTGAGACAAATGGAAGAACCAGCTGCCCGGAACCTGCCTACGCATGAGCTAGTGGGAGGTGCACTTATTCTTTGTTAAAAATGTGTCCCCTCCCCCCCATACCAGTAAAATCAGTTTCTTTTGGCATGAAAATCTTTTCACATGTGTATAAGAAAAGCTTTATATCAAAGAGCAATTGTATATTAAGAAAGCATCCCAGCTCAGTCAAGATCAAGCCCGTAAGTCTATAAATTTCTCTTTAGACTCACACAGTCACATGCAACGATGCAGAATTCAGTATGATCACAGGCGGGTGGATGCAAAGTCTTGTAGATCGAATGACAGTGGACGCATCTCCAGGGCTTTGGCTGCCATCAGCATGGCTCAAAGTGACTTGTCAACAGGAAGACGAAGGCAGAGAGAGAGAGAGAGAGAGAGAGAGAGAGAGACAAAGTTCCCCGAATCTCCATGAGAAGGCCACACCCACAAGAAGGCATCATCAGACTGATCTGATTAACAGGCTAGACTCTAGCCTTACACTTCTTTATCAAGTTAATATGAAATTGTGTTACTACCACAAGTGGTTTGATACAATACTTGTCTTTGTGTGAGTGACTAACTTGACCCAGCATGGTGTCTTCCAAATCCATTCACTCCGTGAGGTGTCGACAGTTTTGTCATTATCCTTTAGAGAGGTGTAGGTTCTGGTGTGTGATGTTCCAGAGTCAAGGAGCACGGTCTGAGTCCTGGGAAGATGCTACTTGGGCATGGTGCAAACCAAAGCGTACAGAATCGCCAGCAAAGTGTGCAGATAGAATAGCACCTTTAGGAAGGTATCAGGATGGAGGCATGTCAAGAAATTGTAGCTTCACATTTTGATGTCTTTGTTTAATAAAAGTTTCTATGATTTTATGGCAATGCTTAAAGAAGAGTGAGTGTCAGATGTGAAATGGAGCTCAGAAAGAGAGATAATCAGGGCTGAGCCCTGGTGGCGTAGTGGTTGTGTGCAGGGCTGCGGCCCACTGCGATGGAGGTTCAATTTCAGCTCACAGGAGCAAAGGCTGGGCCTCCTACTGCCACCACCAGAGGGCAGTGATGCCAAAAAAAAACTAAAAAAAAAAAGAGAGATAATCTCAGCGTTCGTGAGATGACATGGAGGGGTATTGGCCAATTTGAATGAGAAAATCATGCAGTGACCTATGCTGGGGATGGCAGATTCAAAAGGAACACCGTTGCCTTTATCATCACAAAGGCCGCTTCAGCACCTATTTCATATTAGATATCGGTGCCATAGCAGAGGGTGGCGAGCAAAGCAGATGGTGACCAATTATCAGAAAGAACAGGGCCTGGGGTCTTAAATGCTTGTATTCAAACAAACTGCTATTGAAGCAAGGCGTCCACTAAGCCCACATAGCAAACGCACCGCAGTCTGTGTAACTCAAGGACTGCGAACAGTACCATCCAAAGTCAGAAGACACAATAGCAGCAGGAGACTATGGACAGCATTTCCCAAGGTGACCTGTGAGCGAGGACCAAGGGTACTGAAGGAAGTTCAAACGGCCTGGAACCACATTAGCTAAGTCTGGGCTCCAGGGATCGATGCGGTGTCCATGGAGATGTCTTGGCGAGCTGAGGAAGCACTGGGAGAACTCAGTCATTTATGTCAGGAGATTCAGAAGACAGGAACTTGGCCAACTGGTTGAAAGAGAGCCGTATTGGTGCTCATTTCAAATACAGGTGATCCAACAGAATGCTCAAAATATAGAATGATATCATTGATATCACAGCCAAGGAAAATTTTGCTGAAGATCATCAACAACAGTTGCAGCAGTACATTAACAGGGAGCCACCAGAAGTTCAGGCCAGATTCAGAAGAGGATGTGGAACAAGGGATATCATTGGCTGAAAGCAGAGAATGCCAGAAATGTGTTTACTTGTGTTCCATTGACTATAAAAAGGCATTCAACTGTGTGGGCCATAACAAACTGTGAATTACCTTGAGAAAGATGGAAATTCCGGAACACTTCAATGCACTCCCACAGAACTTGGACATGGACCAAGAGGCAGATGTGCAGAGAACAAGAGAATTCAGCAAAGTTTAAAACCAGGAAGGATGTGCAACAGGGCTGTATCTTCTCACCATTTTTTTAAATCTGTATGCTGCATAAATCATCAGGGAAGCTGGCTTACATGAAGCAG
This sequence comes from Nesogale talazaci, assembly GCA_004026705.1. Taxonomy (NCBI): domain Eukaryota; kingdom Metazoa; phylum Chordata; class Mammalia; order Afrosoricida; family Tenrecidae; genus Nesogale; species Nesogale talazaci. The sequence continues at coordinate 21,364 of PVJH01029101.1, read as the reverse complement.
AATGTGACATCAGTGTTAGAGGAAGGCTTATTGACAATGTGCAGATGACACAATCTCGCTGAAAGTGAGCAGGACTTGAAGTGCTTGCTGACGGAGACCAAAGATTGCAACCTTCACTATGGATTAGAACTCAAGGTAAAGAAGATCAACATCTCCACAACTGGACAAATAGGTCACATCATGATACATGGAGAAAATGTTGAAGTTGGCAAGAATTTTGTCTTGCTCAGCTCCACAATCAATGCTCAGGGATTCATCAGTCAGCAGATCAAAGGTATTGAATTAGGTAAGTCTGCTGCACAGACTTCTTTAGAGTATTGAAGGGCAAGGAGGTTACTTTGAGGACTAAGGTGCTACCGACCCAAGCCATGATCTTCTCCACTGTATCATATGCATGTGAAAGTTGCACATTGATAAGGAAGACCGTACATGAATAGATGTATTTGAGTCGTGGTGTTGGAGAAGAATATTTAAAGTGTCCTTGTATTAAGCTGGATTGGCTGGAGAAACAAACCCAGAGACATTCGTATGCGTGTAAGAGAGCTTTGTATCAGCGTAATTGCATATTGAGGAAAATACCCTGGCCCCGTGGAAATCAAGCCCGATAGCTACTATATTAGCCCAGAAGTCCCACGTGAGTCCATAAATTACTTTTCAGACGCACGCAGCACATACAGTGACACTGAATCACAGAGAGAGCACAGGCTGATGGGGGAAAAGCCCTGTGGATCCCACCCGGCGTGGTAGAAGCATCTCCGCGTGGCTCCTCCAGCTCCTGAGTGTGGAGCCGAGAGAGAAGATGGCCCTCCTCCAGGGAGAATGAGACCAAGTTCCCAGAATCCTTATGCGAAGGCCACACCAACAAGGACACATCATCATCAGGCTGTGAGCTGATGAGCAGTGCAGACTCCACCCTTCACTCTTAATACCCTCAAGTTGACACGAGATTATGCAACTATTCCAACCATGGGCTGCTGAAAGGACAAGCCAGTCTGGACTGGAAGAAGTAAGTTCAGAGTGCTCCTTAAGGAAAGGATCAGAAGGCTTGTCTTACATATTTTGGACATGTTTTCCAGAGAGACAAGTCCCTGGAGAAGGTCATCATGTTTGGGAGAGGGCGACGAGAAGAGTCTCTCTAGGAGATGGGTTGGCACCTTGGCTGTAATACTGTGCTCAAGCGTAGAAGCAATTGTGAGGATGGGACACGACTGAGTGGTGCTTCATTCTGCTTTGGATGAGGTCACTGTGGGTCAGAAACAGCTTGCTAGCAGAAGCAACCTTGACTGGGTTCATTGTGATTGAAGAAACTTGAGACTGTGATGAGGGGGTGGGCAGTTGTTATTAGCTACTGCTGAGGCTGAGCTGGCATGAATGATCTCATGTACAAAAGAACGAAACGCTGCCCCGTCGCCCTGGGTCCCCCTGACAGTAGTTACGCTTGAGCACATTGTGTCAGTGAGTGGCAGCTCATCTCAGCAAGGAATTTCTTCGGTGTCACCACCCCTCTGCTTTGCAAAGCTCGATCTCCTTTATCTCCTGACAACACATCCAAAACCTGTGCGATGAAGACCCCCCATCCTTGCTTCTGAGGAGTTGCATGTCCTCCAAGACAGATCTGTTTGTGCTCTTGGCACCATCATACTTCCAGTATTCTTCTCCAACACCATCATTCAAATACACAGTCCTTCAACTTTCATACGCATATGAGGTTATTGAAATGACCATGCTTGAGTCAGGGGCAGCTTACCCCCAAAGGAATGCTCTTGCTTTTCAACACCATCAAGAAGGCTTGTGCAGCAGGTTTGCCTATTGAAATGCATGGGTTTTTTTTGCTTGCCACAATGGAAGGATGTATGGTTTGTGATTAAGAATGGTTTTTTTTGTTTGTTTGTTTTGTTTTTTTGGGGGGGCATCACTGCCCTCTGATGGGAGTGGGAGGCTCAACCTTGCTCGTGGAGAGCTGCGGCTGGATTTTGAATTGTCAAGCCCGTGGGCCGCAGTCCTGCACTCAACCACTATGCCACCAGGGCTCAGTCCCGTGATTAAGAATTATATGAGCCTCCTACAAAATGTTTTTAAAAAACAAAACAAGGGCTGAGCCCCGGTGGCGTCATGGTTGTGCACGGGACTGCGGCCCACTGGGACGGAGGTTCAATTCCAGCAGTGGGGCTGGGCCTCCTACTCCCACTGCCAGAGAGCAGTGATGCCCCCCCCCAAAAAAAAACCCAAAAAACCCCCCCAAAAAACAAAACAAAACATCATTTTTATCTCCTGCCTGCTGCTTCCAAGAGCCTTAATTATGGATCTAAGCCAGCAATTCTCAGCCTGTGGGCGCAACACCTTTGGAGGTCAAACGACCCTGTCACAGGGTTGCCTAAGACTAGCGGAGAACACATACATATTTCACAATAGAGGGCTGAGCCCCGGGGGCGTAAGTGGTTGAGTGCGGGACTGTGGCCTGTGGGCTTGGCGGTTCAAATCCAGCGACGGCTCTCAGGAGCAGCGCTGAGTAGCTCCCACGACCGCCAGAGGACAGTGATGCCCCCCCAAAATATTTCACAATATATAATCACATATTGTTTTGTGCTTAATCACTATGCTTTAATTATGTTCAATCTGAAATGAAAATACATTCTGCATATCAGATGTTTACATTATGATTTGTAACAGTAGAAAAATTAGCTATGAAGTAACAATGAAAATAATTTTATGTTTGAGGGTCACCACAACATGAGGTTTTGTGTGTATTAAAGGATTGCAGCATTAGGAAGGTTGAGAACTTCCGATCTAGGCAATGTTGACTGCCTTGGCATAATCAAGAAAATACAACGAAACATCTCTGTGGTGTTCTCTGCTTTGATCCAAGATCCACCTGACGTCATGAATGATGTCCCTTGTTGTGGGAACAGGTCCGGCATGCAGGGAAGTGAGGGCCACAGAGCCGATCCAATCTGTACACACAGAGTCCAGAGACCAGCTCGACGGTGCTTGACTAACTTGATTACAGCTTTTGCAAGGCTTCTATAGGTTTCATTGACCAATCAGATCATTTCTTTCACATACTTCCTGGTTTTCAAACATATCCTTATCTGGTCATGGGTTTATAGCATGAAAAACGAGTGGCCCACACTGTGGGCTATGTAAATGAGGTGTTACCAGCCAAGTTATGTAAATGAGATATAGCTGGCTGAGCCAGCCGTCCAGTTGTCTTACAAGGCTATTTCATCCAATCACATTACAGGACCAACCACCCAATCATATTACAGGACACTATTATCCAATCGTATTATAGGATTTTACTGTCCAATTACATTACAGGATCTTAGCTGTTACTATAGGGAAGCTAGAAGTATTCTCCTAGGCTGTGTTTCAGAGGTTTAAAGTGGAAGGTTATCAGGTGAGCTGGCATGGAGTCATATTAACCTTGAGACTGGAGTTTTTCCAGGAGTCATGGAAATGTGGAATACCTAGCAGCTTCAATCTGACTCAAGACCGAAATATTCCAGGAGACTTGGAAGTGTGGGTTCCAGCTACCTAAGGGTGTAGATACCCAGCAACTTCAAGACTGCCCCAGGAGATGCAGCAGCATCCTCTACTTTCTATGCCTTTCTCCCAGATCCACGGGTCCTCCCAGGAATGCCCCCACACCTTGTTTCGCGTCTTCTTGGGAATCTGCCCTAAACTCTTGCTGGATAGTCTTCTGCAAAATCTCACTGGCATGCAATGTCAGTGATGTTGTTCTATAATTTGGACATTCTGCGGGGCCACCTTTCTTTGGAATGAGGACAGGTTTGGAGCTCTCCCAGTCAGTTGGCCAGGCAGCTCTCTCCCAAGCTTGCTGGCAGAGACAAGTGAGTGCTTTCCGTATCATCAGCTTATTGAGACGTGCCCGTGGAATCCCAGCAATTCCTGGAACCATGTCTTTAGCTATTGCTTTCAGTGCAGCTTGAACTTCTTCCTTGTTGTTGCTCATATGCTCCCTTGTGAAATGATGGGCTGTCGGCTAGTCCTTTTTGGTCCAGTGATTCTGTAGTCTTTCCATCTCTGTTTGCTGCTTCCTGCATCATTTGATAATTTGCAATAGAATTTTTGAATATTGCAACTGAAATTTCAATTTTTTTCTTTACTTCTTTCAGTTTTTTCATCCTATTGTTCAGCGCCCTTTAGTCAGTTACAAACAGACGGTCACTTGGCCTGGTACCCACCATCTCACAATTGTTCTTGTGCCTGGCCCCTTTATGAAAACCACTGAAGCAATCCATAATATTGAGAACCTTCTCATTTTACCAAGAATAATGTCCTCCTCCAGGGACCAGCCTGTCCTGAAAACATGGGCAAAATCTCTAAGATGAAGTCTTGCCATTCTTACCTATAGGAAACAATCTGGACATACTTCTTCCAAGACAGGTTTGTTTGTCCTTTTAGTAGTCCATGGTGCTTTCAATGTTCTTCTCCAGCACCACAACGCAAATGCACCGATTCTTCTGTGGTCTTCTTATTCAGTTGTTCAACTTTCACATGTATGTAAGGCAGCTGAAAAGATCATGGTCTGAGTCAGGCAGGCCTTGTTCCTAAAAATAAAATCCTTCCTTTTCAACACATTAAAAGGGTCTTGTGCTGCTCCATGAGCACTGATTGCGGAGTCAAGCAGGACAAAATCCTTGACAACTTCAACTTTTTTTCCAATTATCATGATGTGACCTATGAATCCAGTTGTGAAGATTTTTCATCTTCTTTACCTTGAGTCATAATCCATGGCAAAGGCTGCTTTCCACCTCTATAACTTTGTCATTTCTGGAATGTCCTATCAGTGTAATCATGCAGAATGCAGCTTTTTGAGACTTGCTTTCTCCACTCACCCAAATTCCCTTGAGATCCACCCAAGTTGCTGCAAGTATCAATAGTTCATTCCCTTTTTTTTTTTTGCTGAGTAAGATTGCCTTGTGTGGGTGCACTAGGGTTTGTTTAAACTTTCATCCTATAGGGGACATTTAGGGTGTTTTCACTTTGGGTTGTTACAAATAAAACTGCTTTGGACACTAATGTAAAATTTTTGTTTAATGTTTTTAAGAGTATACATCTCCATTTCTCTGGAATAGAGGCCCAGGAGTTCGGTTTCTGTGTTGTGTAGTAATTCAGTAAGCATGTCTAATTTATTAGAAACTACTGACTGATTTCCAGAGTGGCTGTATCATCCCAGTTGAGATTTTGTTGAGTACATACAAGGAGGTAATCTCCCTCTCACAAGTCTGAATTTCTTTTTCAAAGTTGTATATTTAATTTTTTTTAAAATAAAGCAACCTCATTACCTTCAAAGCACTCTCCATTACACTTAATACATTTTCCACATCTGCGGTTTCATTCTTGGAAACATTTTTCAAACTCATTTGTTTGGATGGCTATGTCAGGCAGGGTTCTCTTAGAGAAATAAAATTCAGGACACTAGTCATTCTTTTTATATATTTATATATTGAGAAAAGTATATAAGATAAGAAAGAAAAAGTTAACTATAAAGCAATACAGATTACTCAGTGCAACTCACTTGTGTGAGGCAGCTAGAAGACTGGCAGTCCTTCAAGTCTTGAGGGCCGCTGAGCAGTCCTCTGTAGAGCAATCTAGGCTATCTGGTCACAGGAAGCAAACAGCACAGCAGGTCACCCACAGTCAGCCAGATGACAGAGTCTGACAGTCCCCAGCTCAAGAGATGTCTATCCCAGGAGCGTGGCGAAGTAGGGCTTGAAGGATCCTCAACTCTCAGCAACACAGTCCACAAGTAGGTGTCCCATGGGTAGTGTTGCTTGGAGGTCGAGGCACAGGACGAACAAAGCAGCTGTCTGGTCCAAAGATCCGGAAGCAAGAGAGAGGGCCGGACTTGCCATGCCCTTCCTATCTCTTGCCCTTCAATTCATCCTGCGTGTTCATTGGCTGTGCCGTCACAACAGACCCACCAATCTTCTGTGGCCATGTTGGCATCACAAACCTACCCATCACAATGGCTGATAGCACCTCTCTCATTTTTCTCCTCCCACCTCTCATACCTTGTCAAATCACGGGCTTTTCTTTCTTTTTCTTTTTTGGCATCACTGCCCTCAGGTGGTGGCAGTAGGAGGCCCAGCCTTTGCTCCGTGGAGCTGAGTCACAGTCTTTTCAAGCCCCTCTTCATTCAGGGGGAAAAACGGAGTTGCACAAAGTGATCCAGGCGAGTAAGGTGCCTGGGGAAAGAAGGGCATGCTGTTTCTTGCCAAACAGTGGCGCGCTGAGACGGCTGCACGAGCAGGTGCGTTACTGTGGCGGCAAAGCCAGATGCGCCCCCCACCCCCGCTACCACAAATTGTTTTTTTTTTTGTTGTTACACACGGTTACACAATTTTTTTCAGAACCTTTAAATAGAAAGCTTGATTAACAGTCTGACCTGGTGGAATGAATTCCAAATGCACTATCCCTCTCACATCAAAAAATAAATGAGCATGGGTGTTTTTTTTCTGGGTATCTCTCGGACATAAGTTTGAAGAGCTTGACAAGTGACTCCATGAACATGGTATGCGTTCACCCCTCGTGCTGCTATGACAGAAGTGCCACGGGGACGGCTTTAGCAAATAAGCAGTGTATTCTCTGTAGGAGGCAGAAGTCCAATTCAAAGTGCCAGCTCTAGGGGAAGACTTTCTGTCGGATCCTTGTCTCCATTCCGTATCTGTGGGCCCAGTGTTCCTTCGACATCTCCCCACGTGTTGGCATCAGTCACTCCCTGGGTCAGGAGCTTCTCAGTGCAGGGGTTGAGGGTTCACAGGATACACCTTGACCCCAGCTCTTCTTTATTGGTAATAGCAAATCTTGATCTGTGCTATATTATTTAATCTCTTTTATATCTTTTTTTTTTTTGGGGGGGGGGGCGTCACTGCTCTCCGGTGGTGGGAGTAGGAGGCCCAGCCCCACTGCTGGAATTGAACCTCCGTCCCAGTGGGCCGCAGTCCCGCACACAACCACGACGCCCCCGGGCTCAGCCCAATCTCTTTTATATCTTAAAGGCGATTGACTCCATTTTTGTTCCTGTAGAGAGCAGCCTCCCTCATTATTATAACTGCCGCTAATCTTGCTTCATTAACATAATCAACGCCAGGATTCACAACAAATAGGATAGTGGCATTGGATTACAAAATGGAGGACAATTCCATCACCAGATGGGGGGTAGATAATACTGACAATCATGGCCTAGCAGACACTGTCAGACTGTCAAGTCACTTGCCAAATTGTCAACTAAAAATCACAGATGATTGCTGCAAGAGATTTTAAATGGCCTAAGTACATGATCTATGAATTGAATTGTGTCCCAACCCCCCAAATGTGTCAACTTTGTTGGCCCATGGTTCTTAATGGGTTGGCAGTTATGGAATGACACAACCATCATCCCTAATGTTATCAGCCAACGACTGTGAGGGAGTTAGGGTGGGTTGCAGCACCCTTCCTCAGCTTAGTGCCTCGATAGGCTGTAAGAGGAGCTCTCTCAAGGTGTGTCTTGTATCGTGTTTTATCTCACAGCAGTAAAAGGATAAAGAAGTGAGGAGAGAGAGAGAGAGAGACTCCATTACCACCAAGAGAGGAACCGAGAGCTAAATGAGTCCTCTGGACCCAGGATCCCTGAGCTGAGAACTTCCTAGACCCAGAGGAAGTCTGATGCCGAGATACGTGAAGATCTCCAGGGGATGCCGATACCACACATGTAAAGAGACAGAGAACCTCTGCCTGAGCCTGCAGAGTGAGAAAGTCTTTCCCCAGGACTGGTGGCCTGAATTAAGATGTCTGGCCTTCTACACTGTGAGGGAACATGAGAGCCATCTTCTTGTGTTTCTGTGATCGCAGCACTAGATAATGAAGATGCCAGTGCATCCCACAGTGGGGCAGTCTTTTCCCTGACACCATCTGGCACAGGCTGTGGGAATCCTAGACAGAGGGCGTCTGCTTAGTCTGGTTCAGTGTTTCTGTCCTGTGCCACCATCATGGCTTTTCATCCTTTTCTATGTAGCCTTGTGGGCACACCTGTCCATTAAAAAAAGGCACCAGTTTGAGTCTACAAGGTGCTAACCTCTGTCTTAAAAAGGCAGGTTTAAGGTCTTTTCCAAACGTGAGCTGACAGGACCATGTTGTGGATCAACTTCAGACAGTTCAGGAGGGTGACTCTAGTGAAATATGAGGGTGTAGCGCACTCCTTCTTGGTCCCCACCTCCTGATCATGTTGGTTACGACCTGCTTCTTGCCCTGCAGGCTGCTTCCGTTCATGTCCTGCCATCACTCGGCCCTCCACATGGCCCCAGCCTTTTCCCCAGGAGAAGGCTGCATGAAACATAAAGAACAGCCTCTTTGGAGTCAAGACAGCCAAGCACCGACAAGCTCACAGATTTAACTTCAGGACTTAAGAACAACTGATGCTCATCTCACAGCTTCTCCAGAACGTCCCGACTCCCAGGCAGAGAGTGTGGTGGCCTTTTCACAGAGCCTGGTCAGGGCTGAGCACCTGCTGATCTGGGAACAGGGATTGGAGAGCTCCGATGAGCTCTGGCCCTCTCAGGTGGTCCACACTGATGATGCTTCTCCGACCTCCTCCCTCACCTCCTCTTTCCCTCTCACCTCCTCTTCTCTCACTTCCTCCTTCCTCGCCTCTTTCTCCTCATCCTCTCCTTGTTCTTTTATTTGGAAATATTAAAACCTGCCGAAGGCCTTCTCTCTTTTTCAGAGAAAAAGACTATGTCCTTAAGTATCCTAACAACTGCACCCCTCGTTTTCCTCTCCGCCCCCCAGCTTCTCTCCTGTGGAGGCACTGGTTATCACGGGGCGTTTGTTTCTGCTAGCTACACACACACACACACACACACACACACTCACCAGCCTTCGCTCACTGCTGGACTCCCCTTCAACCTGACCCTGCTTTGTTTTCTCCACAGCACAGAGCTCCATGAGATTTTTTTATTGGTAGGTTTGCTTCTGGTCTCTCTCCAGAAAGTGATGATTTCTTCAATGCTCTGTTCCTACATGTAAACCAGAACCTGGTATGCTGAAGATGTTTACTGGGTGATTATAAAACAGCACATTTTAAAATTATTTTTTGTTGTTGTACCTGGTCTGCTTCCCACCTAAGTGTGTACCCAGAGAACATATTGGGTAAGCCAGGCTTTCTCTTCCCTACTTATAAGGGGTTTTGTTGTTGTCATTAGTAGGGCTCAAGGCAGCACAATCTAACCAGGTGTCTCACACCTAATTCCTTACCTGTATGTGAAAGGTGGTGTGCAATCCTTGGCTCATCTCTTTCACTGACTTAATTGTGCCCTTCCCCTACCCCCAAAAGACATGTGGCCTTGTTTGGAAATAGGTCCTTGTAGAGGCAATTTGTTAGGCTAACCTGAAGTCACAGTAGGGTACCTTGGGGTCTCAGTCCACCTGAGGGGGTCCTGGAAGAGAGGAGAAGAGACACAGACTCACTGTGGCCCTCGCAGATGTGGTGATGCTGTAACTCCAAGCTAAGGGACCCTTGAGGCTCCTGGACCTGGACTGAGGGTAGTTGTGGGAATAGAACAGGGGAATAATGCATGGCTTAAAATCAGGATGGGCATGTGCCAGGGTTCCCTCCTCCTCCCATATTTACCCAATCTGTCTGCTGAGCAGATCATCCGAGAAGACAAGTGCAGCATCAGGGTGGTCAGAAGGCCCCATTAACAGTCTGTGACACGCAGAGGGAACAATCTTTCTGGTTGAAAGTGAAGACAAGTGAAAGCACTCACTGATGAAGATCAGAGACTATAACCTTCATCAGGGAGTGCACCTCACAGTGAAGAAAGCAAAAGTCTTCACGACTGGACTGATAGGCCACATCGGGACAAGTGAAAAATACTGCAGATCAAAGCTGTCAGGATCTAATTTGACTTGGACCCACCATCAATGCTCACAGAAGTAACAGGCCATAGATCAATGCCACATTGTGTTGGGCAAATCTGCTGTACAAGACTTATTCAAAGTGGTAAAGAGCAAAGACGCCACTGAGTACCGAGATGTCCCTAACCTAGACCATGGCACACTCTACCACTTCATGTGCATGTGGAAGGTGAGCATGAAAGAAGGCCACTGTGCAGCACACACGGGAGGGACTCTAGAGAGACCAGCAGAGACGGGCCACAGAAAGGGGTGTCCTATACTCCCAGACTGAAAGAATCTCAGCATAAAGGTAAGTAGACATAAATTTATTAAAATAAAAGGACAGCCACATCTGCTGGTGGACTCCCCTCTGTCATAGGGCCTCAGCACAAGCCAGCAGAGCACAGGTCCCCAACTCTCCCCACTGTTTTTTCTTGATCCAGAACCTAGCTAGGGTGGTTGACTGGCAGAACTGCAGGGACACAGTTCTACACGACCATCTTGGAGTGGGTATAAGCACAAATAGATTTGGCTCTTGGCCCAAGCCAAGGGAGCTCTGGTCTGATACCCTCACAGCCCTACTATAGGAATAGCAGGGATAGCACAACCTCCCAAACTGCTCAGCAAAACTAATCCCCCCCTACACCTACACACACACACACACTGCATTGTCCCTAAAGTACAACTCTACACGGTCCCCTTCTTTCTTAAGGCACAGCCACCACAGACTTAAAACAAACAAACAAACAAACAAAAACCTTCTTTGGCTAGCAGATTGCACACACTTGGCCTATCAGCAAGGTATGAAAGGTGTTAGCATAAAAATACAAGTGGAAACTGCAACAGCAGTTTTACAAAGCACATAGTCTGGGAGTTTGGGCATGAGACAAAGATTGAAAGCCTAAGGGCCCAGAAGCCACTCCTGACTGACATACTGGATAGACCTAGATAGTCACCAGCCCCTGGTAAGCACCCTAAGTTGCTCAGATAAGCTACCTGCCCTCTGAGTAGACTTCTGCTTCATTCCTCCCTTCTAGATTACCTAGGCATCTGACAGGGATAACCCCCTCCATCTGGCCACCTCCATCATCTGAAAAGAGTGGACTCCACTCCCTCAGAACTGATCCATCACAGGGCTATCCCTTTGAGACGATCAACCCAAATCATAATAGTACAGGATTCTCAGCTATACCAGACACCAAAATCATTCCCCCATCCCTAATTTCAATCTGACCCTGACATCCTAAAAGACCACAAGTTAGTGCAACCATGTAATACCAGACACTGTCCCCAACTGCTCCTAAGGTCTCTGCTGTACGCAGTTCGGATTTCCACCCAGGACGAGGTCTAGACCCCAGCTGTTCTTTTGATGGCATTGCTGTGGCTCTGTGTTCTAGCATTCCTATATTCCCAACTCTTGAAGACAAAGTGTGCACTCTTCTTATCATTAATCCTTAATCAGGACTTCCTCTTCAGTTAGTATAGGTAAAGACAGGGGAAAATAGGGTCACGCTACGGTTTTGCTTTCAATTCACTTTGTTTTCTAGTCCCTCAGCACATCATCAGTCCACACGTTAGCACCTACACCAGAGACAAAGCACCTGGGCAAAGTTTAGAGCCCAAACAAGCATACACCAACAGCTCTTCTGCTTCTTACTCTAGCATTTTTTTTTTTATTTTAGCTTTTTCCTTGCCTTTCTTTTTAAAATTTTTTTGTTTTTTTGTTTTTTGGGCATCACTGCTCTCCGGTGGTGGGAGGAGGAGGCCCAGCCCCACTGCTGGAATTGAACCTCCGTCCCAGTGGGCCGCAGTCCCACGCACAACCGCTACGCCCCCGGGGCTCAGCCCTTCGAGTTGCCTTTTTTGTTTGTTTGTTTGTTTGCTTGTGGGCATCGCTGCTCTCGGGCGGTGGGAGGAGGAGGCCCAGCCCCACTGCTGGAATTGAACCTCCGTCCCAGTGGGCCGCAGTCCCGCGCACAACCACTACGCCACCGGGCTCAGCCCTCTTTTTAAATTTTTGCTATATAAATTTTTATTTCGCAGCCCATTTAATCTATCTCTACCTCTCTCCTTTGCTTCTTGCTAATCCTTCTTTTTCATTCTCATCCTCATAAAACCCAAAGCTGGCACTACACTTACATTTTGTGTGACTGTGTGTTTTTTGGGGGGGGTTGGGGGGCGCATCACTGCCTCTGGTGGTCGTGGGCGCTCCCCAGTGCCACTCCTGAGAGCCACCGCTGGATTTGAACTGCCAAGCCCACGGGCTGCAGTCCCACCCTCAACCACTTATGCCACCGGGGCTCAGGCCACACTTACATTTTTATTCTCTTTCTCTCTCAAATTTTATTACCCACTCCTCAATCGTGGCAAAACAAGAGTTCTGGGGTCTAGGGTCCTTTATTCTAAAGCACCAACTAGCACTATCTGATCCTCCTTTCTTGCTTCCTTTTTCCATTCTTTCTTTCTCCTCTAACAGTTTCTCTACCTCTGTTTTATCTCGCCTCTAACATTGATTTAACTCTTTCCTCCAGATGCTTACTATAAACTGTCTGCCACATTTTACTGCACCATCTGAGAGAGCTTACTCCCACATAATCCGACCTCCCTAGCACCTCTACCAGCGACACCAAGATGTCAAGGAAACAATAGACGTTATTGGTATACACACACACACACACACACACCAAACAAGAGGAAAAGACAAAAATAAATGAATACCAAACAGACCTGAATGAAATTGAATAGGCTATGGATTACCAGAAAAAGAATTAAAAAGAAAAAAGGAAAAATGATTGCACTTATACAATAGATAGAGGAAGAGCTTGAGAGGAAAAGTGAAAAAACATAAAAGCTAAGGCCCTCGCTACATGGCTTACTCCAAACAGAAACACGAAAGTCAGACACTACAACAGCAGAATTTTAAAATACTATAAAAGTGCAGAGACACAGAACTGAAGAGATGGAAGCCTAGATTCATGAGCTTGAAGACAAATCTATAGACTCCAATCTAAAAGAACAAAAAAAATTCAAAAGAGAATGAGAAAGCTTGAGAACAAGGTGGACACAATAAAGTGCAACAGCCTACAACTTCCAGGGGACTCAGAAGAAGAGGACACAGACAAACAAAAAATCCCCACGGAGACCAGTCAAAGAACTCCTGCAGGAAAACTCCCTGAATACCTAAAGGGTGAAAAGTCATTCAGGAAGCTGAAAGAACCCCAGTCAGGAAAGATCCCCAAAGGAATACTCCCCCACATATAGTTAAGATGCTTGACATCAAGGCAGACAAAGCACTCTAAGAGCAGCCAGATGAAAATCACGGCGTGCAAAGAGTCTTTGTCTCCTGGTAAGTGTAGACAATTAGAATAATGTAGATGTTTCAGCAGGAACCAGGCAGGTAGAAGACTCCAGAATGACATAAACACAGTCCTTAAGGAAAACACAGCAGATCCCTTCAGGACCAGTGGTGGGCGTGGTGATACCAGGAGGGTGGAAGGATGGTGGAATAGAAAGGGGGAACCAATTTCAGGGATCTACATATAACCTCCTCTCTGGAGTACAGACAACAGGGAAGTGAGTGAAGGGACACATCAGACAGTGTACCATATGAAAAAGTTATAGCATTTTGTAAATTATTAAAGTCTCATGGGGAAGGGGGAGGGGGAAGGGAGGGGCAATATGGGAAGCTGGTACTGGGGACCTAACTGGAGGGAGGATGTTTTGAGAGTGATGATGACAACAAGTGTGCAAATGTGGTCTGCATACAATTGATGTATGTATTGATTATGATGGAAGTTGTATGAGCCCACAATAAAATGATTTATAAAAAAAGAAAAAAGAAAAAAACAACAGTAGCCCTGTCAACCTCGAATCATGTACCCAGAAAAAATATCATTCAAATATAATGGAAGAAAAAAAGTATTCCAAGATAAGGAGATATTAAAAGAATTCACAAAAAAAGTCCACCATTACAAAAAAATCTTCAGTAAAGTGCGATGGTCCCAAAAAGCAAAAACACACAAACCTGAAACCAATATCCAAGACAATTCCTCACCAAAACCAACACACCCACAGCAACATCCAAAGCAACAAATAATACAGGAAGAACAATGCAACTAAACACAACTCATAGGCACTCTCGAACACAAATCAACATGAGCAAACAATACATGCATGTCAATAATCTCACTGAAAGTTAACAGACCGAATGCACCAGTAAAGAGACAGAGAGCAGGGTTGAGCCCCGGTAGCATAGTGGTTGTGCGCGGGACTGCGGCCCACTGGGATGGAGGTTCAATTCCAGCTCCACGAAGCAAAGGCTGAGCCTCCTACTCCCACCACCAGAGGGCAGTGATGCCTAAAAAAAAAAAGAGAGAGAGAGAGAGAGAGGAGCAGAATGGATAAGAAAACAAAATCCATCAATACGCTGCCTCCAAGAAACACACCTCACAAGCACACACGATCAGGCTGCAGATCAGAGGCTGGACAAAAGCACACCAAGCAAATAGCAACTAAAAGAAATCTCTGAGAAAACGGACTTCATGGAAAAAGGCACAAAAAGAGACAAAAATGGAAGCTACATAATGATCAAGGAATAATAGCCCACGAAGACATAGCGATAATAGGCATATACACCCAATAAAAGACCCTTTGAATACATCGATCAAATCCTCACATCATTGAAAAGGGATATAGATGCCACAATAATAATAACAGGAGACTTCAATACACCACTCACAAGGAAAGACACAACATCAAGAAAAAACTCAATAAAGACACAAAAAAGTTCACATTTATCAAAATCGACCTCATAGACATATACAGAACATTCAACAAAAACACAATATACATTCTTCTCCAACACACAGGGTGCATTCTCAAGAGCAGACCACATAGTAGACCACAAAGCACACCGCAGTAAATTTTAAAAGTTGAGACCCTGCACCTGTCTTCTCAGACCACAATGCCATGAAGTTAGAAATCAGCAATAAAAAGAGCAGACGCATAGATGCACACACAATGCAAGTGAGCGACATAAACCTGAAAAATGACTGGGTAATACAGCAAACGGAAGAGGGAATTCAAAATCTTGTGACAAACGAGAATGATAATACACTATATCAAAACCTTTGAGATACAACAAAAAACATAATCAGACATAACGATATGTCAATTTATAGCACCAACACACACGAGGAAAGAAGAATCCAGAATCAGCACGCTAACACAACACCTTCAAGAATCAAAACAAGAACAACATAAGCTCTCCATAAAAGACGGAAAGAAATCATAAAAATTCAAGCAGAGGGCTGAGCCCCGGTGGCATAAGTGGTTGAGTGCGGGACTGCGGCCCGCGGGCTTGGCGGTTCAAATCCAGCAGCAGCAAGGCTGGGTAGCTCCCACAACCACCAGAGGGCAGTGATGCCTAAAACTAAAAATTAAAAAAAATTAAAGCAGAAATAAGTGATGTGGAAAACAAAACAAACCAAAAACAATGAGAAAAATCAAGAAGACAAGAAGGCCATTCTTTGAAAGGATTAGCAAAATAGACCCCTGGCACACTTAACCAAGGTAGTGAAAAAGAGAGAGGGTGCAAGTGCCCAGAACCAGAGCGGCACTACAACAGAGGCAAACAGAATAAGGGATAGTAACGCCCTGCTCTGAAAAACTTTTCTCCAACAGATCCAAGCATCTCCATGAAATCGACCTATCTACCTAGAAAGACATCTCCCACTCAAATTAATGCAGACAAACATTGCAAAACTCAGCAGACTCATAAACCTGGGGGGATGATTGAAAATGCTTTTCTTCTTGGTTTCATTGGTTTTTGTTTGTATGTTTTGCTCTTGTTGGTTTTTATTAGAGCATTCTTGCTCCAGTCCAAGAACAGTTCCTCTCTCCCCCCGAGAACCAGCTCTATCACGGCTTATGTCATGGCTCTGCTGGACGCTCACATCATGAAGAGATAGCTGAGGACAAGGGTGTCACAGCGAGTGTGGTGAGGAAAGCAGATGGTGCCTGGCTACCAACTGGAGGAGTGTTTGGGGTCCTCAAGGCTCGTGTTCGGGCGAGCAGCCATCTGAGTGAGGCGTCTGCTAGTCCACACAGTCTGTGTGGTCCCTTGATGACGATAACAGCATTCAAACGTGAGGGAGGGAGACGTGCAAGCGCTTAAATTGTGAACATTCAATTGTAGAAGACAATTAAACGGAGGGCAGTGGGAGCCCCAAATTCATCTGCAGACTATCTAGTCAGGTTACGCTTCTGGCAGATGCCCTGTAGCCACAAACACGAGACTCGAACAGCCTAATTCCCAGACAGAGATTACTGTCAACTTGACGATGGTGGATCAAACCATGATTTAATATGATACTTAGTCAGTTGATCTCCTCTTGAGCAAATCTGAATTTACTCTAGGCTCAAATATTTCTAGGCTCAGAAATTTCTTCTCTGGCTTTTAAAATGTTATTGGTAGTCTTTTCTTTCTTACTCTTTCTTTTCATCTTTGTATTATTATCTTCTTTCTGCTTCATTTCATTTTTAAATTGTTTCTGTTAGATTTCCCAGTTTATGAAGAACACAAGTGGATGCATGGGAACGGGGTGAGAGAGGCGAAAGTGTGGGGAATTGGGGAGGAAGCAACAAATGAGAGAGGGAAAGGGAGCATTAGAAATGATTGTGACAATATAGACACAACACTGTGTGTGTGTGTGTATTTGGCATCACTGCCCTCTGGTGGTCATGGGAGCTACCCTGTGCTGCTTCTGAGAGCCGCCGCTGGATTTGAACCCCCAAGGCCACGGGCTACAGTCCCACACTCAGCCACTTACGCCACCGGGGCTCAAACATAGATACAACTCTTTTAAAAAGTGACTTAAACTTAACTATGGAAGTGTATGATATGTGATGATTATATCAAGAAAACTACTTTAAAATAAAGTAAAAATAAACTAAACTTCACCTATAGCTACCACGAGTGAAGGAGGAAGCGTCATTGCTTAAGGGTCATAGGGTTTATATTATCGGCGGTGGAATAATTTGGAGAGAGGTATCAGTAGTGGTTTTCAACACAAGAGTATAACCGATGCCACTGAATTAGACACATAGATGTTGTTGAACTGGAGAACGTTCTGTGGTGTATATTTTTGCCACAATTTAAAAATAAGAATTACACCAATAGCAGTGAGTACAAGTGTGGTAGTTACATATACCCTGGTGTCAATTTGAGGATTAAGAGTATAGGGTGGAGTCTAATCCGCCCATCAAGATATAGCCAGTGAGGCCGCTGTGTGGGCATGGCCTTCTCCTGAGGATTCAGGGAGCTCCTGTACTTCCTCCTTGGAGGTGGGAGACTCTCTCTCTCTCTCTTGACTCACTCCATGGGAGACATTGCAGCTGACAAGTCACATTGAGACAGGCTGGTGACAGTCAGACCTCGAAACTGGAGAAGCCACATGGCGACCCCGGCCAGTGCTCAGATACCTACAATGCCACCAGGTCCACAAGACTTCCCACCCACTGGTCTGTGATCTTCCTGTGTTGGGTGTCATTGCTGTGTTTCGTGAGTCTGAGGAGGACTGTACAGATTGGCATCTGACATTTGGGCTAATATCAGACTTATGGATTTGATCTATACTGGGCTGGAATGTTTTCTCAATATTCCATTGTTTTGTATATGAAGTTCTTTCTTATTCACATGTGAGTGCCTATAAATTTGTTTCTCTAGTCCACCCTTATTAGCACAAAGAAGAAGAAATTTTTCTAAAATGGATTGTTGTGATCATTACACAGCTCTTCTTGTTACGACTGAACTATCAAATTGTATGACATGGAATGAAGTGCCAATAAAACTTTTTTTTTAAGTCTAGAGAAGAATTTATGCATTCCAATTATGGCATTGGCAATGCCTACTGAATATACCATGGGTGGCCAGAAGAAGGAAGACATGTGTCTCAGAGGAATGACACCCAGAGTGCTCCGTAGAAGAGAGAGGGCTATGGAGGTCATGAGAGTCCAGTCCTGGAGAAGGTCATCCTGCTTGGCAAAGGAGAGAGCTAGTGAAGGAAGGAAGGTACTCTGTGAGCTCTGCTGACTGCAACGAAAGGTTCAAACCTGATGGCTGTGAGAACTGAGCAGGACTGGGCAGCCTCTCAGGAGCTCTCTTGCTGTGGGGACTTGAAGCCGCCTTGGCACTGTGAGGCTTCGTCACGGCAGCTCCAGGAGACCAGGCATCCACCGTCCTCAGCCTCCAAGGTGGCTGCTGGGAAGGATAGGGTTGGCCATCGAAACTGAACACCCATCAGATTCTATCTATGGGCACTCAACCCATACTAGTCCTTGCATGTTCTCCCTCCCCTCCTCCCCTGCCAGGGAATGAAAGTCCGAAAGGACGTCTCCTAAACCCTGTGAAAGGGGGTTCAGTTGGGTTCTGGGACTGGGGGGGCCCTTGTGTGGAAGGAGAACAGGGGGCTAAGAGAAGCTCTTTTGCTTTTGACTCGGACAGCAGAGCAGCCAACACAGCGGTCCCCTGTAGTGGCAGCCTGGGCCCTTACACATAGCTGGAGACTGCCTGATGGTGGTGACAGTGACCTCATGGGGAGAGATCCGGGGCTAGAAGAGGACCATACAGCTGGCAACGTGGAGGCTCAGGAAGATAGGGGAGGCTGAGACATAGCCTCCAATCTATCGACCGCCATGCAGACGGCCCGGCACAACGCAGCAATTCACTTGTTAGAGAGTCTCCAGGAGTTGAGCCAAGTCTCGATTCCTGAGAGCAGCAGAGAGCCTCTGATAGTCTCAAGCATTCTGCTGGGGGAAAGCACCCGTTTCTAGCATCTTCTCTGGCACTCCCGTGGCGGGCGTTTTAAGCTGCTGTTGCGGGAACCACCTGAGCAGCCCTAGTGCTGAGAGACAGGCTTTCTGGAGTGGGTGCACCATGTCAAGAGTGAACATGCTGAAACGCTGGTTCCGAGGCACTCTGCAGAGAGCCCGTCCCCTTGGAAAACTCCCAGAGAGGAACCGGCCTCCCTGGGATGGGACCATGTGGGGCTCCTTTGATGAACAAGCCACGTGACCTTGTTTGTACCCCAAGCTGGGGAACAGGCTGCACCAGTTATGTGTGTCTGTGAAATCTTTTTTTTTTTTTGATACAAGATATTTTTAATTTCATCAGGGTGGGGAATCTGTCGCTTCATCCATTATGTATGTTGCAAGTAATTTTCCAAATTTGGAGAGGTGTCCTTTGCTGAATTCAAATCGTTAACTAATTGTTAATGGTAAAATCTGGTCATCATTTTGGTCTATGTGCTACAAAAGGCTTTGGCTATGATGTGATTTGCTGATCAGCAGTTTTAAACTGTTGATTATTATCCCCATCAGCCTTTCTCTCTGTGACTTCTGGATCCTGTGCCTTGTGTAGGGTTCTGTGGTTGTCCTCGGGGCTAGCAAATCAGTTCCAGCTCACAGCGGCCACTGTCCAACAGAGGGAGACATGCCGGCTCTGTGCCCTCCTCCTAGCTGTTACCTTTGAGCCATTGCTGCGGCCACTGTGTGGGAGTCTGGGGGACCCTAAATCACACCCCACCTTTCCCTCTCAATTTACTATCAATGGCGATGGGAGGCCCACCCCCCCACTGGAACTGGAGGGCATCTTTGGCTGATGTATCCTCTTCAGGGAGGAACTGAGGAGGTAACTCAGATAAACTGTTCCAGTGGGCACAGAGAAAATTGGAGGGCAAGGCTCATGGTGCCTGCCTTGGCAGCTTTTAGTGCTTTCCACCTGCAAGCCCATGCCTAAAGAATGTGACTTTTCTGTGGCAGCAGTGACAGAGGCTAAAGACTAGTCCTCATCTAGTCATGCCCAGACTATGTGTCACACGACTCCCATTTGCTGCTGCTTGCTGCTCTGTGGGTACAGCCTCGACTCGGACTCGGAGCGCCTTTATGGAGAGCAGGGTGAAATGTTGCCGGCAGGACCCCGGCCTCATTTTTGCTGGATGTCTACTTGATCATCTATGCTACTCATTTCTAGTAATGGCATTTCCTGATGTTGTGTCCAAAGAAAGCAATCCTAAGGCAATAGGTTGCAGTGCCAAGGCAAGGAGGACTTCTGGTTTCCCCAGCTTCCTGCTTGCTCATCAAACATCCTTTTGTCTGGGCAACATATCGCCCCAAAGTTCAGTGACTAAAGCACAGACATCAGTTGAGGCCCTGACTTTGCAGGGCGACAATTTGTGCTGGACTCCAAGGGAAGACTCATCTACTGGGCTTGGATGTCCTTGCTCCTGCATCTGCTTCCAGATAAGGGTTCTCCAGATGATGGGTGGGTTCTCAGGTGGAGGGTGTTGATTCCTAATGACTTCTTTTACATGTCTACCTGGAGTCCTTAGTTATCCAATACCTTACGACCCCCTTGGACTTGTTCAACAAGATGTCTATTTCCCACAAGGGGAAGAGCAGAAGCTATATGACCTCTTGAGACCCAGGCCCTGAATGTGTGCAGTTTTCCTTCTAATGCGCTCTCTTGATCCAAGCTAGTCACAAGTTCCGTCCAAATGCAAGGGGTAGTAAACTAGAGGCCACTACTTTACTAGTGGAGTTGCTGGAAAGGATTTGTGGTCATCCCTAATCAGCCTAGCAGCTAATTCTGCAGGGTAGTTTTGAGAGCAATTTTTGAGGTCCAACCACACACCTGCCCAATTTGGCATTCCCAATGTTCTTTATTCCCAGAGTGCAATCCGTTCCCACTGAAATTATCCAGGCCCATTCTGATATCCTGACCTGCTCAGGGTCTGGTAGCAGCACGGGTTGCACACAATGGATCTTCAAGGGTAAGACTCTGGGGTCGTTGGCATGACACCCAGTGGAGATTAAGGTCGTGAAGATCCAGGAACCATTGTGAAATGAGGGGCGTTCGGGGTTACTGGCACACAGCAGTGGACGCGTGGCGCAGCGGCGCAGAGGGTCACGAGCGAAGATCGTGCAGAGTGCGGGAAGCGTCTGGCTGCTCGTAACTGCACTGCAGAGGGGGCAGGGCTTTAGAGTTATGAGCGCAGAGGACAGGAACATTTCTGTCGTTACTGAAATGTCTACTTGCTGGATAGGTAGTGCTCGGAGGGTTGCTGGATTGGACATACACCCCGCCAGCTCTCTCACGAAGGACTTGGAATAGTCACTGGGAAAGGTTTGCACCCCGAGAGCTGCCTAGAGAGAAGCATTTCGGGTGTCTTCGATCTCTTGAACTTTCTCGCCAAGCCGAAAGGGCCCTTCCGCCCTCCTTTGCTGAGTCTGGTCCTGCCCCACGTGGAGACCTAGCTCTCACCTCGCCTGGTGTGCTTACTTTGCAGACAGATGGCTCTTTCCTTCATGCTTCACCACCATCACCAAGACCACTGTGACCACCACCACATCACCACCACCTCCACCACCACCACCATCATCATCACCTCCACCATCACCACCATCA
>PVJH01029100.1:0-26470 GCA_004026705.1 Nesogale talazaci | reverse complement strand
AAAAAAAAAAAGACAAGCTGTCACTCTATTAAGCAAATTTCTGCTGAAAAGTAACTGTGTGCATTGTGTATTAGCATAATTTATTAGAATGATTAGAACACATCCTTGTTGTCTTCTAATTAGATCATTTCTTGTTCTGGTAATTACACTAGACAAGGGAGAATAATAGTTTCAGAATTCGAAGATCATCTGTAGACTATGTGGAAAGAGGATGATCAATAATGCTAATCTACTGGAACACTTAAATTCCCAGAAAGACATCTTTTATCATGAGCATTTCCTTGTAGAATCAGAATTTTTCAATGTCTATGCTCATTTTACCCAAAGTTGAAACGTGAAGACACTACACATATTCCCATATTAGAAACGTGGTCAGATTGGGCCATGACTTGCCTCGAGAGGGTCAACCATCACTTCATTCCCTTGCAAAATGCCAGCAAGTAACCACAAACAGTTTAAGATTCAGTGCAACGCAGCACTGGTAGCTGTTAGATGATTGAAGGCCACCAGGGACAACACCAGGGTTTTATGTCCTGATCTGCTGTGAAGATCTATAAGCTTCCCCAATTAAACATATAGGTGCAAAGAGATGAAGAGTTTCTTAAGTCACTGAGTAGAAGGTAGGTGTTAAGTTAAGATACTATGGTAGAAATGAAAAGTATCAGGCAGGACAGGTTATACAGTGGGATTTATATCTTGCTTTCAGGCTTGACAAGTGCAGCCTTAGTTGTGAGATGAACTAGGATCACTAGCTTCATATTTTGGAGACCAGTACTTAATACACTGTGCCACCAGGACTCACTGTGGAGACCACAGGAAATGAATGTACATGTTTCAAGGACTCTTATGCCCCACGGAAACCTCTCACCAAGCATGCTAGGCAACTTCTGCCTTCTAGCCCTCGAACTCCCACTCTTTAGAAATGCCTCAGGCCTTTTTCTCAAGCTGCTTTGTCCTGGATCATTCTAGGGTTCAGTTGAGTGATGCAGGGATACATTGATTTGACATCAGGAACTTCAAAAACCAAACAATTGAATGAACAAACTCCACCCCTCAAAACAAAATTAAAAAAAAACTCACTGCCATTGAGTCGACTCGCAGCAACTTGATAGAAAAGAATAGAACGGTCCCTTTTTGGCTGCCAATACTGGAAAGCTTTATGGCAGCAGACTGCCCAGGCAGTGGTGGGATTTGAACTGCTGATGTTACAGTTGGCAGCCCAATGGATAATCCACCACTCCACCCGGGCTGCTTAGTGACTCCCTAGTTCACTGCAATAATGCATAACATAAATATCCCCCAGCTCAGATTACAGGACTCTCAACTCATTGCTGACTGAATTGCCTGAGTCAATGCAAAGTTGTAATGAGGCCATGTCTAGACATTATTGATCTCCCACCAGAAAAAAAAATCAGCTTGACTTCTTTTCTAGCTTTCTCCATCAAATGACACCCAAATTGTGAGCTCTCATTCACACAGTACAAACACTTTTCCTACCTAGTGACAATATATCGTTTAGGCAACCAAGGACTTATCTGCTTCTTATCAATGTATACATGAAATCCCTGATATTCACATCACAGTTCAGAAAAATTGTTGAAATTTATTTTAAAATATAGAGAAATTAATAAACTTTAAGTATCTATTTGTCCTTGGTACCCAAAAGAAATCAAAACCAAACCAAACTGAGTGTCACTGAGTTGATTCTAACTCATGGCGATCCTATAATAGAGGGTATAAGTGCCCCTGTGGATTTCTGAAACTGCAACTCTTTATAGGAATAGAAAGGGTCACCTTTCTTCTTTGGGGTGGCTAATGGTTTTGAACTGCCACCCTTGTGCTTGGAAGCCCAAAGGGTAACTACGACACTACGCAAAAGAAACAGGCTGAAAGAAAGAAAGGAAAGAGTTACACAAACTCAAAGAGAAGCAGCTCAAAATGTTAACGATGGCAAAATGTCTAAAGAAGAAAACATCAGTTTTAGCCACTCAAAAGATTTTTCCATATAGTGTGATAGTTTAGAGCATAAGAGTAGACCCTATATTCTACTGACCACCCTAGCCAGGCAGAAAAGGATCTCCCTAGAAGCACCTCCCCAGAACCACCTCCTTAAATTATCACAGATACCCCAAAAAACTTAAGATATCCAGACTGGTCAAACCTACCAGCCATTGAGGCACCAATATCATTGAAGCACCAAAGATGTACATTTGAGCAGCCACCAGTCAGGCATTTAGATCTAGGCTAAACATCAGATTTCCTTCCAAAAAGTCAGGAACAATGAAAATATAATCATGCAGGAATGAAGCCCAATAACTTCCCAGATAATACAGTGATGAGATAGGATTGAGCACAGCAAATTAGAAGGGGTTGGGGTGGTAGCAGGCTTTCGTATGACTGCCAGGCTAAAAGCAGCCCTTGGTGGTGTGGTAGCCACAAAGTCAGGAGTTCGAAGCCACCAGTTGCTCTGCAGGAGAAAGATGAGGTTTTCTATTAGTTTAGCTGAGCTTAAAAAGTAGAATAAAAAGATGAAGCTATGATTGAAGCATTCCGATTATCCAAGGGGTTGGAAAGTCTCATAGTCCATTGACAAGTTGCTATAAAATCAATTTTAACTTATGTCACTCCATGTTTGCCAGACCTTACTTTTGAGGCTCTTATGAGTAAACCCAAACTGTCTGCATTTTGGTTTTGTGGCCATTGAAAGCATGAGCCATTTGCAGCACTATGAGACAGATTTTGTTTTCTTCTCCTCCCCTCATTTTTTTTTAACTAGTGAAAAATAAAGCAAGCACTTTGCTATGCTGCCACATTATTCAGGTATAAACCTCTTCTGTAAAAGCATGTAATATAAAAATACAGTCTAGAAAGAGGCTGCCACCTCTATTAATGGATCATTAGAAATGCACTGAGAAACAAAATGCTCATTTCTGTGCCCCTGCCCAAAATAGTCTTGCAAGTGTCGGATATATTTCACCCTCTAAAGCAACCAGAAGCAAGTCTCTCCAGTCGACAAGTTCTTTGTATGCTTTTAAGCATTTGTTCCCCACGCTGAAATTCAAAAGGTTCACCGTGGTGACACCTGGATAACTGGAAACCTTATCTATTGATAGCACAGGCTGCTCCCACAAATGGACTATATATAATTTCTTGCAAGCTTGGTGAAAAATCCCCCATTTGTCTGAAGTGAAGTGCAGGGAAGCCAATCATGAACGTCCCTTTCTCTGTGTTAATGAAAAGCACCAACACACCATGATAAGCAGAAGAGAATGAGAAGGATGTGCATCCTTCCTGCGTGAGGCAGGGAACAGCAGGCAGGTTCTGGATTAAAACTCGTACTATGGCATATTTTGAGGTGATAAAAATTAACGTACACCACACTCACTGCCATTGAGCTTATCCCCACGCACTGTGACCCTGTGTAAGTTTTCTGAGAATATAAATCTTTACAGGAGCAAATAGCTTCACCGTTGGTGCCAAAGCCCTTAGGGTTTTCTCTGCCACTCAGTCAATTTTGCTTCCCAGCAACCCGACAGGACAGCAAAGAAGTGTTCCTTTAGGTTTCTGAGATTTAAAATCTTTCTGAGAGCAGAGACTCAGGAGTGGCTGGTCATTTCTGTCACCTTGTGCTTCGCAGCTCAGTGTGTAGCCCACTGCACCAGCAAAGTCTCCTGACCTGGGGGTCAGCAGGTCAATATTTATCTGCCGGCAACATCACAACTGGTCTTAGGTTACTAGAGTTCTGATATGCTAGGAACGAGGCACGGATGCATGTATGTGAAAGTTGGCCATTGCATAAGGAAGACTGTAGAAGAATGGACACATTTGAATTATGGTGCTGGAGAAGAACATTGGCAGTCAGTACCCACGAAGAAACAGATCTGCAATTGAAGAAGGAAGGTCTGGATGCTCCTTAGAGACAAGGATGGAAAGACACTGTCTTTCATACTTTGAACGTATTTTCAGGAGAGGCGAGTCCTTGGAGAAGGACATGTTTGGTAAAGTGGCTGGGCAGTGATAAAGAGGAAGCCCTTTAATGAGAGGAGTGACACAGGGCAGGGGTGGAGCCGGGGGACCGTATCATAGGCTCAGGCACAGGAACCACTGTGAACATGGAGCACAATCAGGCAGTGTTTCGTTCTGCTGTGCACAGGACCTACTGGACGGCACCCACCAACCACGTGAGAAGGATTTTATTGTGAGAGGGATTGTAGTGACAAAGCTCAGGTATACACTTAAAACATATGCAACCGATTTCAAAATAGGATAAGAGAAGTTATGATATGGGATTAATTGTCGAGAGAAGCACAACTCTCTCTAAGGAAAGCGAAGTACAGATTTCCCTGCTCTTTCTTAAGTCCACTTTAGGTCATGTCGCTTTGATGAAAGATCTCCATTAATATTGTTTTTGCTTACTGAAGGAAATTGGAAGGTGATTTTCACTTTTATTTTTAAAAACATTTATTTAAAGAAAACCAGCTAGGGCTGAGCCCCGGTGGCGTAGTGGTTTTGCGCAGGACTGTGGCCCACTGGGTTGGAGGTTCGATTCCAGCTCCCAGGAGCAAAGGCTGGGCCTCCTACTCCCACCACCTGAGGGCAGTGATGCCTTAAAAAAAAAAAAAAGAAAAGAAAACCAGCTAAATGAGCATTGGGCATTTGTTTTGTGAGGTGCTATTAAGGAGGCAGCACGCACCCTGGGCAGGGAAAGTAGCTCTTTCCCTGGGAAACAGGCTCCACATCGAAGCACAAGGCTGCCCCAGCTTTGCACTCTACCTGTGAACACAGCACATTAACGCTCCTGTAGGGTTTATGTGTCATTTGCTATGAGTTGGTATATTGCTTTTTGCATGTGGGAATGCTCAAAATATGCTCCCTATATAAATGAATGGTAATTACTCCTTCGGTTTAGTCGCTTCGGCTCAGGAGAGGTTTCTGGCAGTGGAGGCCACCTGGATGTGCAAATAACTTGCAAACAAAATGAAAGCGTGCCAGAGAGCTGCGTGGAAACTTACTCAACTCTAGTGATCTGGTCCAATATCAAATTAGTCAAATGTAGTAGAAGAAAAAAATTCTGTATTGATTAGGTAATCTATCTAAAATATTCATGAACTTACATGAAGCATAAGTAGTATGTTCGAGAAACAGGAAATAAATCACATCCATCCATAGAGAACAGCGAAAGCAGCACTTGCAATCTTTGTACTCAAGACCGTTGACTTCAGGGCAGCAGAACTTTGCACACATGGGCGCTAGAGAAATTCTTATTCCTTCCTGCACAGTTTTAAGAGCCCAAGACTAATCGCCTCTCTTTAAGATGCTCTGATTGAACACATTGTCTAGTTTCAAATGTGAGTGGACACACTGTGCAGTTTCAAAAGAGGCAATGTTTTTTTTAACTAGGGATGCCATGTGATTCCCATCCCCAAGGGATGAGCCAAACATCTCCACTAGTCCATGGATCAGTGCTTCCTTAATGGCATGCGAGTGGACGCTGTTAGTTGTCCTTCTCTCCTAAAGATCACCCCGTAAGTTTTGCTCTTCTGATTTGAATACTGCTCCCTGTGACAGGCTTCTAAATGTAGTTGAAATGTTCCTGCATTTTGAAAAGCAGTGTAAGAGCTCTAATACATCTTTCCAAGATGAAAATAAACATTTACCATGTCTTTTGATTTATTGCAGAATCCAGCATGATTTACTTTAGTGATGCCCACTCACCATATTACCATCCTTTGGCAAATATCATGTATGTTCTGTATGTGTTTACCAATGGTCTCTTCTCACCCACTAACCAGGTATTTTCCTAAATATCCCATGTCGTGTTTTTTTAACATGCTGTGAATAAAAGAAGGCAGAGCATGTTTTAAAGAATATCTCACTAGTGGAGGGTCTGGCGAGCAAACGAGCAAGGATGTGAGTGGACTCAGGTGTTCGGTGGCCAGGATCACCTTTCCCAGACCACTTTACCCTCTGGACGCTGGCAGCCGCACAGTTTGGTGATCTGTTAAACTGTTCTCTCATATTCTACACAAAATGCACTCTAAATGAATGAATGACTCTTTGGGTGATTTATACTACTCCTAATTATTAAGTTCAACCTTAATGTGAAGTTGATTTTCATAGGAATCCATAATTATTTATTCTGAGTGTTCCCCAAATAAATTTAATATACATTATATGTATACCATATATACTTGAGTATAAGCCGACCCAACTATCAGCTGAGACACCTAATTTTGCATTTAAAATGTGCTTAAAAAACTCGGCTTATACACAAGTATGTACAGTAACCAATTTGGTAGATTCTACAAAAAAATTCACAAAATGCACATCTTCCAAACATTCCATCCACCATAAAATAAATTTTCCTTAAACTGTGCCTTTTCCTTTACCCACCTTCTAGGAGAATATTTTTTGTGATGTCGAATTATGTGACAAGAGACAGAACTGAAAGAAGAACAAAGAACCACACACATGGGGGTTACTGTCACTGTTTTGATGAGCTGAGTTGCACAACTACATATAATATATATATATATATATATATATTCCACAAATAAAAGAGAATAGTAAAATGAATATAATTTCTTGTTAAGAGAGAGACGTGTCACATACTTAAAAACTCTCCAGGTCCCTTACCCTCCAAGGTAAACACTGGTCTGAGTGATTATACGAGGAAGAAAAGTACAGTAGAGACGGACATAACTCTATTTCTGACAAACAAGATACTTCCATTAAAAAAGAACTGCAAAGGTGAAAGGAAAGTCAAAGAATGCGGAATTAGGATCTTTTCCCTTAGAGAAAAACAATTAGCTATTAGAATATGAAGAGTTGAAAAAGACACAGAACTTGGTTCCTGAGCAGTGTAGGGTAAAAAGAAAAAGATGAAGGAGGAGGACGAGGAGAAAGAAGATAACATTTTTAAAGTTGGCATACTTAATAGACAAAAGCAAAACTTTCAATGGTCTTGAAGAAACATGAGTAAAATTTAGAATTATTTTTTCAATTACATTTATTTGCTCTTCTGCCTTAACACTGCGCCATAACTTGGGGACACCAGGGCTCATTAAGATGAAACAAGTATTCTATAATGCTGATGCTTAGTCACTTAAATCTAGATATGTTTCCTTTAAGTACCCTAAATATGCACAGCAGAAGCAAACTTGATCATGTGATAAAAATTGAAAAACTCTGTGAGGGGCCAGACTTCAACCCGGTGCACCAAGGCATGAATGCAACATACATGTATGAAGCAGCGAACTGATCGAGAGGTCTGTGGGACTGGGTTTTATCCCAGCTACGTAGACCCTGAACCCCCCATCCTCTCCCCCAGAAGAATGTACTCCAGAGGACAGCACTGAAGCTCCAGCTCAGGGAGGAGAGGAGCACATGTGATCAGAGCAGACAGGAACAAACTAAGAGGGAAGGAGAGAGAAAGAGAGAGTGAGACTTATAGTGGTCCACCAGCCCTGAGGACAATATTCCGGCTCACAGCAGCTAATGCACAAAGAGGGCCACTGGACTGGTTCCAACAGGAGAAAAGACGTCCTTCGCTAACCCATAGTGCTACAGGGGCACAACATTGGAGACATAGTGTGAGAATTGTGCCCAATCTGACCACAGTACACCAGGGTGAAACACTCAGGGTGTACATCAGAGCACCAAGGAAAACAAGACAATGAAGTCTATGAGGAATATCAGAAGTAGACCTTGGGGCAGGGCATGGTATTTCATCAGACTTGACCAGCAAATACTCCTCAAGATCAAGAAAAAGACCTGTAACTATTTATAGGCTTTTCCTTTTGGTTGTTGTTTTGTTTTGGGCTGTTATTGTTTTTATTTGCTTTGTTTTGTTTTTGTGCTTATTACTGTTTTTGCTTGTCTATCTAGATAGGATAGATGGGATAAACATCCAGAGAAGAAAACAATTGGACTGATCGTTTCTTAGGGTCCACAGGAGAAGAGGGTGTGGGGGAAAGGCAGGTGTGTGTGTGTATGTGTGTGTGTGTGTACCAACAAACCCAGAAACAAGGGAACAAGTGTTCGAAAATTGATGCTGAGGAGGAAGTAGTATACCTAGTGGGATTTAATCAAGTGCAATGTAACTTAGAGGAATTACTGAGAGCCAAATGAAGGTCAAACATGATAGTGGAACAAGAAGCAAATTAAAGGAAATAGAGGACAAAACTAGGAGACAAAGAATATCTATAGAGTTTGAAATAGAGGCATGTACATATATATTTATATATAACATTAGATCTATGTATATATATTTATGTTATGTATTAACGTAGCAGATGGACATTAGACCTCTATTCAAGTACTCTCTTAATGCAAAAATACTTTGTTCAAATAACATGGGATCCCATGATGCTCACCTTCCCAACATGATCACTGAAGACAAAGCAGGTGCATAATCAAATGTGGTAAAGAAAGCTGATGGTGACTGACTATCTAAAGATATAGCATCTGGGGTCTTAAATGCTTGAAGACAAACAAGTGGTCATCTATCTGAGAAGCAACGAAGTCCACATACCAGTCTGTGTGATCATGGGGTGTCAATGGGATCAGGTAGTAGGCATCAAAGACACAGAACAACAACAAAAAATCATGTCATTGTGAATGAGGGGGAGTACAGAATGGAGACTCAAAGCCCATCTGTAGAGTATTAGACATTTCCTTACAGAAGGGTCACAAGGAAGAGACGAGCTAGTTAGGGTGTAGTATAGCACCATTGAAACATATAATTTCCCACTAGTTCTTTAATGCTTCCTCCTCCCACCATCATGACCCCAATTCTACCTTATAAATATGGCTAGGCCAGGCATGTACAGTGGTGCAAATAAGAGCTCTAAACACAGGGAATCCAGAACACATAACTTCCTTAGGACCTATAATGATAGTAGCGATACAAGGAGGGAAAAGGGAAGGGGAGAGAAGGGGAGGGGAGGGGAGAAAGGGGGAACCAATCACAATCATCTACATATCACCCCTTCCCAGAAGGGCAGATGGCAGAAAAGTGGAGAAATGGAGACGTCAATCAATGTAAGACATGAAAAAAATAATAGTAATTTATAAATTATCAAAGATTCCCAATGGAGGGAGGATAGGGAGGGGGAAAAGAAGGAGCTGATACCAAGGACTCAAGTAGAAAGAAAATCTTTTGAAAGTGATGATGGAAATATATGTAAAAATGTGCTTGTCACAATGGATGCATGTCTGGATTATAGTAAGAACTGCGAATAAAGTGATTTTAAAGAAAGAAAGAAAACTCTCAGTTGGTTTTAAATGAAATTCTGCCAGTTAATTCAAAGGTCAATGTATGGGGACAACTTCACAGATGACTTGAGTAGTTAATAAATTAAAATGAAAACATAGTGCAAACAAAAGGTATCAAAGATACAAAATCTACACTCAAAGGCCAGGAGTGACACATGGTAAATCAGTTTTAAGCTGCTGGTGGCCCATGTAAAACAAAGACACGAGGCATATGTAGAAACAGCTTTCCAAGCTGTAGGTTGAGACTTTTGCATAAGATTATTAGAAAAGGGAGAAGCACTTTAGGACCCTATCACAGCAGTGTAGAGCTCCCTAGAACATGGGAGCTCTGCATGCCTTGACTCAAACCAAACCAAACTCATACCAGCAAGTGGGATCCGACGCATATCAATCCTATATCAGGTTTCTCAAGATTTGTAAAACTCCACAGAAGCAGATATTCCAGCAAGCTTTAATTAATTGTATGTTGCTACCAAAACTCTGTAGTACATTCATTCAGACCATTATTTCTCCTAAGGTGATATATATGTAAAAGAAGAACCTGACACTAAAGGAAAAGTTACCATATTTCTGCTCAATATATGTAAATTAAACATAGCAATAATAAAGATCCACCATCTCATAAAAATATTTGTAAATTCATCAGAGAATTCAATAGTCAGGAACATTATCTACATCCACATATGATGGAAATGCCTTGGAAATGCTATTCTGTATAGCATAAATTATATCCTATCATATAATATTATGTTATATTATTTAATATATACTGAAACTCATTTACATATAAAATTCCAAGAATCTAAACAGTCCAGTACACATTTTTGGTAAAGGAACGCACTGCCATCAAGATGATGCAGACTCATACCTACGTCCTGTGGGTTCCTGAGACTGTTTACAGGAGTAGAAAACCCAGTCTTTCTCTCTTGGAGCTGCTGGCCATTTTCAACTACTGGCCATGTGAACTGCAACCAGGGCTCCGTTGGTAGAGGAAAGGGTTGGCATTTTAAAGCTGGGTCTAACCAAACAGCATCAAATAGAGTTAATTTACCACTGAGGACCACTTAAAACTCTTTGAGGAGGCAAGCTGTACTGATTAGTGTATACAAGCCTAACA
Source organism: Nesogale talazaci (assembly GCA_004026705.1). Taxonomy (NCBI): domain Eukaryota; kingdom Metazoa; phylum Chordata; class Mammalia; order Afrosoricida; family Tenrecidae; genus Nesogale; species Nesogale talazaci. The sequence continues at coordinate 16,077 of PVJH01029100.1, read as the reverse complement.
ATAACACTTTGGACAAAGAAGAGAATGGGGCTAATGAAAGAAATAAAGGAAATATCCACCTACAGATGTCTGTGAATCCAAATCCCCTTACCTTTTAAGCAATTCCCAAATCTCTCCACTGGGGAATCTCCAGGGGGCAGGAAATGAAAGTACAAAATGGCAAACACTCCGACAGGGCTTTAACCACTGCTGTGATATTAAAGTTATATAACCTTAATATATTAACAGATCATTTATTGCTAAGATTAAATGAGATCATATATGTCAAAGCACCTGCCACAAGGTGTGGCTGTGATATTAAAGTTATATAACCTTAATATATTAACAGATCATTTATTGTTAAAATTAAATGAGATCATATATGTCAAAGCACCTGCCACAAGGCAGAAAACCATAAGCAGGCTGGGTTTTAATCTTAATCTGGCTTCATTAGACACACACATACATTGCTCCTAGCAATAAAGAATGTGATAAGTTGTTGTTGTTGTTGTTGTTTCCCAGTGGATTTTTTTAGTTGAGATCCCAGAAACAGCCATCATGTCAACCGAATGCGTGGAGGTGGTCTTACTGCATTCTAAGTGGGGGTACAGGGACAGTAGAGCTTCAGTGGTAGAGTTCTGTTTTTCTATGCTGATGGTCTGAGTTCTGTTCTGGGCTCAGACATCTGAACTACAGCCCCTACTCATCTACCAGTCAAGGTTAATATGTTGTTGGGATGCTGTAAAAGCAACAGCAAAGATTCCAGACTAATAGAGACAAGGGTGCGGGAACCTGACGCTCTGCATGGTGGAAAACATCAATGATCATACCATTCTGGTAGTCTGATCCCACTGGGCACGGGTCACCATGAGATGGGTGAAGACCTGGTGGCAGCTACCAACATTACCAACTCTTGCAGGAAAGGGTCCGCGTTTACTTCTTGTGTGGAGCAACATTTGCCCTGGAGTTCTTTTACTAACCGTCTCTTAGAGTTGGATGCCACTCAAATTAGAAATTGGATTTATTTCCTTCCTTCCTTTCTTTCTTTCTTTTTCTTCCTTTCATCCCTTTCTTCTTTTCATCTTGGAAACATCTGCCTTGGTTTAAAATCCAGCAAGAAGCAAAATCCTATTCAGTTCCTATTTGTCAACATCTCCATGATGTGCTCCTTTTGGGGGCGGGGGGTGAGGGTGGAAGGGTCCTTATCTGAGATCCCTTTAGGGTACTTTTATGGGAATAAAGTATGCTAAATGAAATAGAGAACTGGAAGCATAATTTTATCCCTGTCATGTGAAGAGAGACTATTTTTCTCCTGGATTTATGATGCAATGCAGCTCCCTTTCTTTTCCTCTTTTCCCTATTTTGCACTTCCTACTTATTGCTGCACAGCATCATCACCATCATCATAAATTTATAGAGTGCCCCTGGCTGTAGCCTCTAGGTAGCTCCCAAATGATCTAATGCAGATATCATTGTCTTCAACTCCCCTTTGGCATCAATCTATTTTCGATTCATCTTCCTTATTGAAATCTGCTTCCAATTATTTTTCATAACATGTTTTAGCTTTCTTTTCTTTCCCTTAAATTGAATCTCTTTTATTTCTTCCTCTCATTTCTAATCTCTCTTGGGCCCTTAGCAGGTCCTCAAGATTGGAAGAAGTTTATATCAGCAGATTAAGAAACTCTTGAGAACCGTATTACCAAACTGCCTTTTCCAAGATCATTTTTAGCAACAGTAAAATGGTAACCCAAAGCACACCTTTTAAGCTTCTGAAATGTCTGGAATCCAGGCCTGAGGTCGCAGTTTTAATGTTTAATACACTGAAAGATGATGACTAGAGCTCATAAAGAATATGCTTTCAGCCCGGTCTCAATTCTTCAATGATGAATACTCTGCAGTCTCTCAAGATTCCAATTCATCTTGGACTGGAAATCCTAGCTTAGGAGACAAGCAGACCTGGGTTCAAAGGCAGCCTCTGGTACTGACTTTGAATGCAATCTTGAGTAAACCACTTAACCTTTCTGTGCTTATCAGATGATCTACCTACTGCAAATATCTACCTAGTGGGATTCTTGTGATGATGAAATGAGGGAATCTTTGTAAAATAGTCACGGTGTCTGGTATGTGGCAAGCATTTAAGCTTGGTGGCTATTATTGTTATTCTTATGGATTACATACAATGGTGTGTAGGATAGATTTTCCTTCAGTCCTCTATGCCTTCAAAGTGGACTTTAAGAGCAGGCATTGAATCATCAGAAGTTTTAGATCCCGGTTACAAATACCGCCTGGGTCAGTGTGTTCACACTGTAGGTAGTTGCTAAACAATTCTCCCTGTGAAAATTACAGATGAACACAGAGAGTTAAGATTTGAAACCAAATGGACAGGTAACCAGACATCAATTTGGACATATCTTTAAGAGCTCTTATTTTCAGAAAGTACATCCCTTAAAAAATATATTTACTACAGTTACCCATGGAGACTGAATATTTTTATCATCAGTTGCAAACCTGTCTCTTGAAAGGAAAACCTGTTTAATTATAGCTTGAGCTGACTTTGTACATTAACCTTTTATATACAGGAAGAAGAGAAAAGAAAAAAAAAACAGACGTGGAGCAAGAGAGGAGAGGGGGCCAGAGAAAGGCAGACAGAGACAGCAAGACAGAGATGGGGAACATGAGAAGAAAAGCAAATGGTTTTCTATTTTAAATGAGAAATACTATTTGGTGTATGAACATAGATAGGATGATGATACCACTTTATGACTGCTGTCAATTCTCTCCATGGAAACAGGCTGTGAAATGGACACACACCTACTTCCCAACACAAAGAGAGTAAAAAATGTCAATTCCTTACTGGGCATTTGCCTAAGAGGAGGAATATATACAGGATGAAAGAAAGTGTTCATTGATCTTGATCTGTCAAAAAAACAAGTACTCCTGCTCCACTGTTCTACCAAACCAATTTCCTTCTAAATGTTCCTGGGGCAAGTTACTCATCCTTGATGTGGCTGGCCTCCTCATCTGTACAATAAATAGGATACATTTATTTTAAAGAATGAGGCTGTCCTTCTTTCTCTCACCATCTAATACTTCAGATCCCTCCATGGAACAGTTCCTCGTCTGATTGGGCAAGTCAAGCATACGGGGTCTTGCCTTGGTGGTGTAATGAGTTACATGTTGGGCTGCTAAGCACAACATCCGGCTTCCAAAGCCACCAGCTGCTCCCAGGAAGAAAGTCAAGGCTCCTGATTCCTGTTAAGAGTTCCAGTCTTGGGGCTGTGCCCCGGTGGCGTAGCAGTTTTGCGCGGGACTGCGACCCACTGGGTTGGAGGTTCAAACCCAGCAGTGCTCTCCAGGAGCAAGGCTGAGCCTCCTACTCCCACCATCAGGGGCAGTGAACACCCCCCCACAAAAAAAAAAAGAGTTCCAATCTTGGAAACCCACACGAGCGGTTCTGTCCTGTTCAACAGGGTCACTGATGAGTTGGAATCATCACGGTGCAGTGAGTTTGGTTTTAGAACTCAATGATACACGGTCCTGTATGAGAAATCACGGCTTCCTTGCTCACTTTCAATTCTGCTCTCCTAAATTGGGAGAGGGAACCTTAGTGGTCTAGTGGCCAAAAACGAGACTAAAATGAAGCAGTCTGCTTCCATGAAGAGTTCAGCCTTGTAAGCCCTATAGGAAATATGAGCTGTGTTGTAGGGCAGCTCTGGCTAGGAGGAAACAGCTTGACAGAGAGACGGGTGGTTTGGGATATGGAAACTGCGAATGAGCCCATAGGTGGTAGTGAATCCACCAGAGGTGTCTCAGAATAAAGGAATTATGTTTTTCTCCAGAAACATCAAACATTGAAAATGCCAAAGTCCACAGACCCACTCTGACATGCATGGAGCCATTATAGGTCAGAGTTGACTCCATGGCAACTGGTTTAATGGTTTAAGTTGGGAAACTTAAGTTAAAAGTTCTTTTCTTTCACGATAGTCTAACCATCTCCTCTTTGATTTCTCTCTTTGCCTAATTTTGGCAAAAGCATCTGTGAGTCAGAGTGAGAGCCATGTCTCTGGGTCAGCTTTTTCCATCAGTGTTCCACACCAGAAGGCATTGGGCATTGGGCCAACTGATAGCAAAATGGTACGTTTACACTATCTCACTATTAGGGCCTTTATATTTGCTCTTCCCTTTCTCTGCAGTGCACAACTTTAAATCATATGCCATTATACAATTCATGTGTCATTGAATAGATCTCAACTTAAATGCAATCTCTTCAGAACGGCCATTCCCTGATGACCAACCCTAAAGTCATTTCTGTACCCCATTGCTGGATTTTCTGAATTATTTTCTTAGTGGCTTCTATCAAATCTTATCACTTTGTTCATTGATTTGTTTGTTGTCTACTCCCACATTCTAAAAACATAGGAATATTGAATTTGTTGTCTTTCCTAGTTTATTACATACTTACCCAGGGCTTAGACTAGTGTCTGTCACAAAGTAAGTGTTCAGAAAATTAGAGCTACTGTGACCCTTTCCTGTTACCTTGGGATCTGCCACAACAAGAAGATCCCACAAAGTCCCTTAGATAGCTCATCTCTCCTGTTGGTATAGACTTTCTAAGTTTTAGACATGGTGATGTGATCTTAAAAATTTGCCTGACTTAAAAAAATTTTTTGTCTTACTTATAAAGAGCATATCGCCTACTCTTTTTCTGTTTATATTCAATAGGAGCCATGGTGGTGCAGTGGTTATGCTCTAGACAATCTGAAAACACCTCCTTGGGGGACAGAGGAGGCTTTCTGCTCCCCAGAGACTTATAGTCTCAGAAAGCTACAGGAGCAGTCCTGCCTTTGTCTGTCGGATTACTATGGATCAGAATCACCCCCATGGCAGTGAATGAGTGACTTTCAATAATATTCATGGGGAGGTGTAGACCCTAATGTATGTGGTACAACTTAGTCTATGTGATCACCTAACTGAGACAAGAATGGCTAGATGCCTGCTTGTCTTGCCCTAGACCGGTAGTTGGACGAGAGTTGGGTACTCCTACCTGTCTCCCGTCCCTCACCAAATGCAAAGACACCAGAAAGCTGCCCTTTACATTTCAGCTAATCCCCATCAAAGAGGGAGAGGCACAACTATCTGAAAGGGTGAAGACTTGAAACCCCAATGCTCCTGTAGTTCTAGCAACACGGCATGGAAAACAGGCCATGCTCACAGCACCCAAAAATACCCCCTGGGCACGATAAGTTGGGGGGTGATTTTTAATGTCATAGGTTACAATAAAACACTCTTCTGGAGAAATTTTTCCACTGTCCACAGAAGAAAATTGTCCGGCCTGTCCACTGGTACACTATACGTTTTTCTCTAATAGAATAGTTAACTATTTTGTGGATTAAAAACCAGTTAAAGCAATCAACTTGAGTTTATTGATGATGCTTTTGTAGAAATGCACAATGGGGTGTGTCAGTGACATGATTTTCACAAAAGACACGGTGATGAATTCCTATCATAACTGCTTATGTTATTTCAATCAATACTCCACACTCTCACTCCCTCAGTGTTGTCAATTCTGTTTGGTGATATTGGCTAAAGTCAAATGTGAGGCACATTCTATTCAAGCCCACCCCATCACTATGTTACAATGGCTATGTGTAAAAATAAAAATTAAAAAGCCACCCAATGGGACTTCATCATGCCATCTAGACCTCACTTTGCATTTCAGAGATGAAGAATAGAGACAGATTGCTTTTCAGACTTAAGGTAAGATCCATCCCCAAGGCATCTAATTAAAAAAAATCGCTGAAATTTCTATGGTGTGGTTTATCTTACAGACGTGTACTTTTTGCATAATTGATGGGAAATAGACTTGGTATTAATCCATTGTAAGAAAAAGGAAACAAACATTTCTAAAAATATTAAGCCCAAACCCAAAGATTAATAACATCCTTCATCATCCTGGAACCTAACCCAGGACTATTTATTAAGCTTAAAAAATGGTCCCAAGAACTAGAACCATCGCTCACTCTGGGAGTCTCTGTGGGCATTGGAAACCTTTTACATTATTCTAAAATGCAAGCCATCAGGAAAGATGGAGTAAGGTTAAAGGAGGAACTAATGCCAAGCATAAGTTAACCTTGACTATGGAACAGTATTCCCCATTCTCAAAGAGAGTTAAAGAGTAGAACAGGGAGGATGACCATCTTGGACAGAAGAATATAAGCAGGTAGGGACATACAAACAATTTTTTCAAAATCTGATCTTTGTTTTATTCATTCAATTATATACCTAAAAGCACACATCCTACCCAACCTTGCAATGAGAAGGCTTGACAATCATTGGGACAGCCCCCATTGAAGCCCTTCAGCAGTTTCCACGGTGCATCTTCCTTCCATGGCTGGAGATTTGGTGCTCTTTGAATCTGTGTGAAATGTTGTCTCTGATCATGGCCTTCTGAGTCAGAAATATCCATATAGCTAACGTTATCAGTTAAAGCTTTTTAAACAAAGCCCATCTCCTACAATTATAATTTTGTTCTCTACAATGTGCCAGCGACATTGCTTATCAAAATAATTTTTTGCACCTGTTTGAACAATATCCAATACTTGTTATCACAACATTCAGGATTCCTGAATGTTCAATTCTCTTGCCTTATTTTTTACAGATGCCAACAGGCGATCTTCATAAAGAGTATTAGGTGAGATGAGTTCAGCCCATTGTGTTTTCCAACTCAGCCTGTGAACAGATCCAACAATCATGCAATATCATCTCTCCAAACAATAATATGCTGAGGGTGAAAGAACACCCCACTTGAGCATATGTGGTGCATGGAATGCTTTGTTGCCTTTAAGATAAAGTACCAGTGATTGAGTGACAACTTTGCTACTCTTTTTCATTTAGTCATCTACCTACTGATTCACCAGTTAATAAATGTAAGCTGTGAAAAACAAAGAATTACTTTTTAATTTACACTATAATCATCAACAATAAAGATCTACTTTTTCATTAGTGTTCACCTCCCTTGTATTTATCAGCTCTATAGTAAAAAAAAAAAATCATTGGCTTGCCCCAAAATGTGTTAAACATGGTTTCTTCAGTGTCCTAGCACAGCAAAAATGATAGTATGTAGAACTGAATTTGTTGCCTAATTACCTTTCTGTGAAAGACCAAAACACCAAAATGGGCAAAAAAGCAACTGCACCATCTGAGAAGATTAAAGAAGTGTAAATGCTCAGGTGCAAGGGTATCTGAAAGGAAACGTCTTATCCTGTTCTTCCAGATCATCTGCCCACTGGGGTGAGTTTTCCCACAAAACCTCCAGTATCACCTAGAACAGTGGTCTCAGTCTGTGAACCATGACCCCTTTTGGGGTCGAATGAATGACTCTTCCATAGGCTTTGCCTAAGACCATCAGAAAACACATCGGAAAACCGAGACACCACTCCTCTGTCTCCAGACGGGTCCGCTCACATGCAGAGACACTCCCATATGAGTACCCAGTGTAAACACTGTTACCGAAGCTACACTATGCTTCAAGACAAAGTTCATTAATTTTTAATTAGAAATAGATAACTCACAACATATAATTACATTTTGTTTTGTGATTATACTTCAATTATGTTCAATTTATAACAATCAAAAAACACCCTGAATATCACCACATGGGGTGACCACATGGGGTCACCACAACATGAGAAACTGTGTGACAGGGTCGCAGCATGAGGAAGGTGGAGAGCCACTGACCGAAAAGAACTCAGCTCAGTTGTGAATTACAAGGTGGATATTTATTGCATGATCACATCAGGCCAATCTCTTTGCCACTTCTCCTCCTCCCCTAATTCTTCTCCTGTAAAGCTCTGAAGATTTTCTGTGGCAGTGAACAATAAAACTTATGTGTATCTTAATTCTCTTGTTCCATACTTCCAGGTTTGGAATGGAACGGTGGATTAAATTTCTCCCGACCCCCAAATATGGATGGGAAAGCCTAACTCTGTTTGGGAATGGAGTTTCTCTTAAACAGGGTTTCTTTATTATGTTAAGAGGTAATATCACCTTTACTAATCACATAGAACAATTATGTACAATTAAGTACAAATTAGGAACAAAACAGAGCAAGCACAATGGGGCCCATCTAGATGTCATCTTACATGGAGATTAGTCAGGAGTCAAGGAGCAGATGCTGGAGAGGTAAGGTCCTTCCTCTAGACTGACTGACAGAGAGAAGTTTCTTCTAGCGCTGGAACCCTGGATTCAGATTTTTTATTTCTGAACTTTGTGGAGATTATGTTTTTCTTGTTAAAGTCACCTGCTTGTATCTGTTTTTTTTTTTCTTATAGTCACAGCACCAGACATTTTAGATAGGAGAGATTTCGATTAAGATTGCTTCTAATTGCATGCGATCACGACCTAACTGTGGTAGAGTGAAATTTCTTCATATGGCTCCGGTGCCCATGTCTCGGTAACTCCCACCAAATGACTGGATGGGACTGTGAAATAGGCCACGTGTAACACTAATAGAGGAGATTGGACAGTTATAGCCACCACCTCCCTGGCAATGAAGATAAGATGTTTTGGTCAGAAGAGCAAGAGATTCCAGGATCATCATCTGTGTAAAAGAACATGTTCAAGGTTTCTGTCGGAAGTGGTGGAGGTCAATCCCGGAGGCATCAGAGACTATGGTACGACATATTTTGGGCAGAGCAAAGGAGCCAGGCAGAAGCAAGGAAATCAAGAGACAGAGGAGAGATGCAGTGTCAAGAGTGTGACACTGCGAGGCAAGCTGACAGGCGCACTTCCTGGTCCACACGGCAGAGGTTAAGGGTTCATGTGGCTAAGAGCTTAAGGACCAGAGAGAGACTGGCTTCTGGCTAAGGAGGAGAGTTGCTATGGAACATGATTATAGCCTTACTGTTTACTGATCCTGACCTGTAACCTTTTTATTCCGCTAGTAAATCCCCTTCATCAGGAGTATTATTTGTGAGTTCTGTGAAGCCATTGCAATGAACTACTGAACCCAGGATAGATGTAGCATTGTAAGTGAGTAAAGGTTGGTGTCAGAATCACGACAGAAGAATGGAGAAGAGAGGCAAGTCTCACTCCGGCCTTGTGGCAATATGGGCCAGGGTTAGTCAGCTATAGCCTTTCCCCTCCATGCTATTTACTGCACTCACCGTGCTTCAGAAGCAGAGAGCTTTCTTTTCTGTTATTATTATCATGGAGCATGATATTGGAAGGTAAGGACTCTGACACTGAGTCAGTGGCTCCAGAGTGCCATCCAGCTCCTTCCATCTTTATGTTCTTTCTTTCTTGTGTATCCTTACATGTTCATTGGCATAGAAGGCCCTACCAATCATGGCCTCCTAACTTTACCTGGGAAGAGGGCCAAGGGGCAACTGGAAAAGCACCCAAAAAGGATACCAGCAGAGTCTGTTCCTTTCTGAAAGCACTCTAGAAAGTTCCATGCAGTATCTTCCACATAATTCTCTTTGACCAGAAATGAGACCCAAACTGCTAAGGATGTGAGCCACTATAAACTTGGGCTGTCAGGGTATTGAAACTTTAAACAACACCATAATCTAGTTAGAAGGAAAGAAGGAAAATTGGATCTAGGAAGAAAATTACCAATGTATGCTATAGAAGTTATGAGGCTAACTGACTGGAGATCTGGGAGGATTAAAGGAATTAGTAAAGATCACTTCTGCTCCCAGGAAGTAGGGATCCAGCCATAGCATTCATTTCTCCTTCCTAATTTTATGCTATTCAACTTGGAACCCAATTTAGAGGAATTATGATGATTGTACTTTAAAGCAAGTATGACAGAAAATGCTCTACTTTTTCCTTGATAGTGAAACCCCAATTTTGACGGGCAGAAATGTACACAGTTTTACCTAATGAATAATAATTACCCTATTCTTTGTACACTCACCAGAGACTACTGTTTTGTACTAGGCATTTGACTCCATTTTTATTAATAAGGAAAAGAATGATGAGGTTTCTACACAAGATTTTGTCCTTTGATAAAAAGTTAGCATTACATGATTTTTTTTAAAAAAGGGGGTTTCATTTGCCTTTTCCTTCCTCCTTGGACACTGAAGTAAAAACCTGGTGCTTGAAACTGGGTCGATCATCTCTGACCCAAGAGACAACAAGCCCAAAGATGAGAGACCCTAAGGATGAGAGTCAGAGTCCTTGGTGATATCAGAAACTACCCTGGGGGTCCTCTAGCTCCTGCACTTTTATAAGTAAGTAAATATTTGGGAGGATTTGGCCAATATTACTTGAGGGTTCTGTTATTTGCTGATACACACCGTAACACCACACTCCATTCATCATGAGGAAAGACTAACTGTATTCGCAGGGTTTTTTTTCCTATTGTGCTGGACCAGAAGAACATATCTGCACTCCCGACAATCCTAACTTAAAGCTAACATGATGAATACACTAGAAGGAAGGATGAACCAAACCAAACAAAATACAGCCAAGTGAGGCATCACGCACACAACCCGGTGAGGTTGTATGAAGAGGGATGCTTGAAGAGGTTTCTTATTTTAGGGGAAGATGCACCACCCTCAGTTTAGATGGGAGAAAATAAGTTGCAGTCCTGATGATGTTAAAAGTAGTTGATGAAGAGAGAAAGTTAGACTGTTCCCAACTTAGTTTGGCAGATGATATGGAGGAGGGTTAAAGAATGCTGCAATGGAAAAGGTTCAGAGACCATCAACTAAAATGCTAATGCATTCAAAGGCAGGCTCAATTGCTTCTGAGCTGACACAGGTGGGATAAGTAGTGATGTCTTTGATGTCTTCAAAATTACAAAAGGCACAGCTATGGGAAGAAGGATGAATCACCATATTCTGGAAATGAGAATCACCGCAACCCTAATACAGCATTTCTAATTGATTTTTCAGCTTCCAGCCTTTCTCAATTTAACCTCTTTTATCCATACTGTAGTCCAAATGACCTTTAAAAACCTAAATACCCACCTTCCCAGCATGAAGATTTTCAGTAGCTCACCAATGCTGCTGTGACAAAAAGTCCCAATTCTTACTATGATGCAGAAGGCCTTTCTTGGTCTGACCCCTGTCTCTCATCACTTCATTCTTCCCAATTAAAGCTCCTTCCCGATGTTTTCTTTCAATCCATAAATGCTACCAGACTCTCTGACTTCAAGCCAAGGTGACATCCTATTTCTTCTGCCTTGAACACTCTTGATCTCTGCACTTAGCCGGCATCTACTCATACCTGGTTTCTGCGGGTATACTTTGTTTTAACTGGGAAACCATCATTAACCATGCACCATCCCTAAGGTAGGTTACCTTCACACTGTGATACAATTCTCACTGTACATTCCCCCAAGGTTCCAAAACTTATCACATTTGTTATCAGTTTAATAATTGTCCTCTATCTAAAATTGAAGAAACTTGAAGGCAAGGGTCATCCCTATCTCCCCTCTTCAGTTTCTGTTACACAGATATCCTAAATGTACATACAGTGAAGACCTAGGGGTCATTTACCATTGTGCTAACGCCACATCAGGAAGGAGAGAGCTTTTAACAAATCAAGGACATGTGAAAAAGTGTCATGATAAATTGTAAGAACAGGGACAACTATTAAGAAGAGTTTTAATGTCTGGAATAAGGCAATCACTATTAAAAAAATATCATGGATTGGGCAGTGGCTTATAGAGTATATTATTTTTCCATTCAGTAATCCATGCATATTTTATTTCATCTCTTCGATGGCAATCTTCATAATTAAACATCATCCATTTCACTTCCTTCCTGTGTTTTCTATTTCCTTTCCTCCTTCTTTCCTAAATCTTCTGAACATTGTCCTATGAAAAATCATGTCCTTTAAAAAATGGCAAGTGGTTGGTTATTCACAAATGACAATATCTCATTAGTGTTATGATTTCCTATGTAGATCTATTTACTGGTTTGCTGAAAACGGAGCCATTTGCAGACCTGAAGGGTTAAGTAGGGTCATACTTCATAGGTGGGGGAGGGGAGTAATTTCACCAGTAAGCATGGTTGGAATTTGATCTTGAGTATTGTTCCATAATTTTCTCCCATCAAATTCAAGACCTCCTAAGAATCTTTACAGAGAAGTGGGTAGTGGGAACCTAGCATCACCTAATCCTTCTAGTTTCAGGGTGTGGAAATTGATGTTCATGTGGTCCATAAGTCACTCAAACCAATTGTCTCCATGCATGTTTGATCTTCTTCACCTTTTCTTTCTCTGACCAGGGAGGGACCAACCGTTTCCTCTGAGATAGCAGTGTGTGAGCTAGGAAAACTCTTGTGGCTACTCACCGAAGAGAGATGTACAACATTGTCTTTGTGCACAATACTATGCCAGTTGACCTTGGTGCTCCCCCAAGACAATGCTTCTTAGGCCATAGGTCCAGCAATTTATTCCTTCATGGTGTTTGTTTAAATCTAGGGTGTTTTAATAAGTGTGCATCTTGTATGCTCCACTACATCCATGAATCTATTTTCAGTAAAAGTAACTATATATGTACACATATGTTCTGTTTAATATATATACATACATATATATATTGTTATAGTTAGACCTTAAGGGGAAATGTGTCCTTCCCTAACATGCCTCATGATTCTGTATGGCTGAGTTTAGAACACTGAATTAGAGCACTCAGAGAGACGAGCTTCTTATCACAGTCTTGTTACTTGTAAGCTGTGTGATTTGATCTCCATTTATGAATCCCACGGACCTTCAATTTCCGCATCTTTAAAATGGGTGTAATGACAAAACGATCCCAAAAGGGGCTGCAAAGATAAAATAAGATAATACATCTTAAAGTACTGCATAAATATGAGGGGGTGTTCTTTGTTCTCTGGCTCTCATGATTAGTGATAGAATATACATCGACTCTTAATACATCTAGAGCATTGCTATGCATGTAGAAGTGTTGCTGTTATTATTGTCGTCTTTGACAGAAAATACCAGTGCCACTGGAGCACACAGGCGCCTTGCAATAAGGCAAGTCATGTTTGTCTTGTTTGGAATATAGTGTGGAATTACTAAAGACTTCAAGAAAAAATCAAACGGAGGTTTTTTTATAAGCAGATGGAAAAAGAATGGTGTTCAGCAGAAGAAGAGTACAAAACTGGTATTCGGTTTTAAAATAAGACTTCAAATTTTTTTATTGTGATTTGTATGAAAGTTTACAGAGAAAATTGATTTTCTATTCATCAATCCTTACATGTGTTAATCAGGTTTGGTGCCCACTTGCCTGGGCCAGGATCCTCAGTATTTTGGCAGTAAAAGCTTTCCCGTAGTCATGTGCAGGTCAAAGTCTGAGGGCAATGAGGTCTCCTTGGGGCTGTGGCTATTTCCTATCTACAAATAGATGCTGTGAAGAACTTTTTCTCTCTCTCTTTTTAAACAGTTACCCTCATCGTATGTCTGGCTTCTTGTGACTTCGGCCTGATTTGACCTCCATCAGCATGCCTTCTGATGTGTCCTGCTACTTCATAGCTCACCAGCCAGCAACTGAAGGGCCCCCAGCCCAGCGTCGCCTCTGAATTGAGTTAGACTGGGTCTGTCTGCTCTGTGGCTGCATGGGTTGCTCTCTTGATGTAAATTTCTTTCTTATACCTATATATGTGGATGTCTGTTGTTTGTTTTTTCAAGGAATATCCCTCCCTCCAACAAAAAATGCATTTTGATTTGGGAAATTGATTGCAGTATCTAAACGGTAACAGTATTTTTCTAAATTTCTGTGTCTCACATTTCTTTGCTATCCTTTCAGGTCTTCTGAGCTTCAACCCTGGAAAAATGCCCCCGTTCTGAGGCTGTATAGTTGATTGTTCTAAGGAGTGCATCACTCTTTGGTTTATTGTCTTCCTTATGGAACTACTTATTGTTTTGCAACAGTTCAACCATGAGGATGGCTTAATGAGTGACAGTAATGAAGGGCCATCTTTGAGGGGGTTTCATCTATTTCTTTCAAATCAGTACATCTTATCTATTTAAGATCACACAAAAGATTTTAAGCAAGAAGATCTGGAGTTCAATTTAATGGTGTAAATCGGAAACCAGGTAGAGAATTTCCCAGCATTGCACGGTCAAAGCAAAAGCTGATAATGAAGGGGGCATCATTCAGAACCATCATAACTATTTCAGGTTTCAGACCCTGAGAAGTCAGTTAGAATATCCAGTAAGTGTGGAAGTTTTGTTCTAAAGAAAGAATCTGAACTCTGTGCACATTTCTCATCTATTCATATTCCTTTGACACTAGTATAACCCATGTCAAATGAGGGTTTCTGTTTTCTCATCTAACTCACTCATGACAATAGAATGCAATGCCCATTCCACCCACCTAAAGGGGCTTTGGGGAGTGCCTGATTATAACTGCTACATGTGATTCAAGGCCCTCTATTAATACCAGCCAGATGAGAATAAATTACCTAAATAGGTCAGAAATAGGCATTCACTTCAAGAAAAGCCCACTCCCTTGAAGCTCTGCAGCATCAAGGCCATTTAGAGTTCGCTGTCAAGATTCCTAGCAGTGCTCATTACCTCTGCCAGCAGTCCCTCTGGACAACTGAAGACCTGTTTGAAATATAGATCACCATGGGCTGCAATGTCTAAGAGCAACGGGATGATTTAAAAGCACCACGATAGCCTTCACCCATGATATTCATCTCTCCCTGCCTATTCATTTGTGACCCAGACAAAAAACTTGGAATGCAACCTGTATATTGATATTTCCTGAAAAGATTTTCAGCAGCATCTTAGGACAGATTGTTTTAAGAGTTTTAGAAGCTTTGGACATTCTGCATTTGCAGTATTTATGGACACAGCTTCTATTTTATAAAAATAAAACCCCACTGTGTTAGTTTCTTAGGACTCCTGTAATAAAGTACCACAAACTGGGTGGTGTATAAGGATAGAAATGTATTGTCTCACGGTTCTGGAGGCTGCGTCTGAATTCAGTATGTCAGCAGGGACATGATCTTTCCATGGGCTGTAAGGGGAGATGTTTTCTGGTCTCCCCCAGAATCGAGTGGTTCCATGCATTCTTTGGTTTGTGGCTGTAGCACAATAAAATCTCTGCCTCCATCTTCACAAGGATATCCTACCTCTGTGAGTGTGCATCTGTTTCCTCTCCTCTTTGATAAGAGCACGTTTCATACTACATTAGAGCACACCCTGATCCAGGAAGTTTTCATGTTAACATGACTAATAACATTTTCAAAAAACCAGTTTCCAAACAGGGCCATGTGCACAGATACCAAGAGTTAGGGATTATATATATATGTGTGTATGTATGTATGTATGTATGTGTGTATATATTTTGAGGAGGACACAATTTAACTCATAACATTCAGTAGGAACACTCTCAATTTTCTGTCCCAACTAAAGTGTAGAGTGGTGCATAAGTGAAGGGACTCTGACATTAGATAGAACAGAGTTCAGCTCTGGTCTCCCTCCAGACTTCTGCATGAACTTTAGCAAGATATTCAACCTTATCATGGGTCAGCTACGTCACCTGGTAATGACACAGCTCCTGACATGGGTGCACTTAATAACTGCTAGGTGTTTTTGACATTGATGCTGTCGCTGCTGTTGAAGTAGTTATCATTTCTGACAAAGACAACCAATGTTTACCCAAGTACACACCATGATACCAGCTCCTGTGTGGTTGGGGGAGAAGGTTAAGTATGTAAAATAATTGTACAACTCTTCTTGGTCAGGGCTATAGAAAACTTCCAGATTCCATCTCACAAGTTCCCAAACCTATATGGTGTAACATGCCCTTTTCAGGATAATAAAACTACCCAGTAGCCTTCTGGCAATTAAAAAAGTGTGTACCGTAGCCAACAATCCAGGACGAAGTGTGAGTATTTGCGTTTGCAAAAACCTCTGGATCATTCCAGCATCTTGAGAATGGTCTCACCCACATTGGGGGATACGGCTCTAATCTTTCTTCATCCATATTCAAAACCCTAGAGACTATTGCTAAGGAAGTTTAAGCTATAACATGAAAGGAGCCAACATTCTACCTGACAACCTCCTAGGTACTTTGTAGAAATATGGATTATGAATAATCCCCCCCCCCCAGTTATGATACTGAGGTTT
>PVJH01029099.1:0-26493 GCA_004026705.1 Nesogale talazaci | reverse complement strand
AAGTGTTCCGTCTGTTGCAATATGTTGTTTTGGTTTAAGTATAAAAAGAAAATCAGGCCTCATAAGGATATGTATGTCTCTTTGCTGACAGCACACTGCAATGATTTTTTTGGGGGGGGTATTATTGCCTCTGGTGGTCGTGGGTGCTACCCAGTGCCGCTCCTGAGAGCCGCCGCTGGATTTCAACCGCCAAGCCTGCGGGCTGCAGTTCTGCACTCAACCACTTACGGCACTGGGGCTCAGCCCAAGAGGGGGGACATTGTCTCAGGGAACACTAATAGTTTTTTTTCTTTTTTTGGGGGGTGCATCACTCCCTCTGGGGGTCGTGGGAGCTACCCAGTCTTGCTCCTAGAGAGCTGCTGCTGAATTTGAACCACCAAACCCGTGAGCCGCAGTCCCGCACTCAACCACGATGCCACTGGGGCTCGCCTATAGTTTATATATATCTTTAAATCAGGTAGTGTGATTTCGCCAACTTCATTTATAATTTTTTTAAATGTCTAGGATATTTTGTTTCCTTTGCCTAACTATAGAAATTGTAGAGCCATGTTGTCTATATAGAGCATTGTGCTTGAATTTTTAATGCTTTGGTATAAATTTATTGATCAACTCAGAAGAACCTTTTTGTTTTTTAAGATACCTATTGGAACGTTGTTTCTCTTAGTTTTCTTTTTTCTTTTTTTTTTTGGGGGGCATCACTGCTCTCCAGTGGTGGGAGTAGGAGGCCCAGCCCCACTGCTGGAATTGAACCTCCGTCCCAGTGGGCTGCAGTCCCGCGCACAACCACTACGCCACCGGGGCTCAGCCCTTTTTCTTAGTTTTCTTAGAGTTTATATCATGAATAAAAACTGAATTTTTATTTATTATTTATTTATTTATTTATTTTTTAGGCATCACTGCCCTCAGGTGGTGGAAGTAGGAGGCCCAGCCTTTGCTCCTGGGAGCTGGAATTGAACCTCCAACCCAGTGGGCCGCAGTCCCGCGCACAACCACTATGCCACCGGGGCTCAGCCCCAAAACTGAATTTTATTAAATGCTTTTCCTGTTTCAGTTGATAAATAACATGGCCTTTAATTTTAAAAAATGTTTTACAGCTCTTTTCACAAACTACATCAATCCATTGTGTTGAGCATATTTGTACAATATGTTGCCATCATGATTTTAAAAACATCTTCTGGGGCAGAGCCCCAGTGGCATAGTGGTTGTGCATGGAACTGCGGCCCACTGGGACGGAGGTTCAATTCTAGCAGTGGGGCTGGGCCTCCTACTCCCACCACCGGAGAGCAGTGATGCCCCCTCCCCCCCCAAAATTTTTCTTTCTACTTCAGCCCTTGATATCAGCTCCTCATTTTCCCCTCCCTCCCCACCCTCACTCCCTCATATGAACCATTGGTAAATTATAGATTATGATTTCTCATGTCTTATATGACCACTGTTTCCCTTCACCCACTATTCTGTTGTCCATCTCCCTGGGAGAGGGTTATATGTAGATAGATCATTGTGATCAGTTCCTCCTTTCGCCCTCTTCCCCTTATCCTCCTGGTATTGCTACTCATTATTGGTCCTGAGGGTTTTTATCTGTACTGGATTCCCTGTGTTTGTACCAGTGCATATGCTCTGGCCTAGCTGGATTTGTAAGGTAGAATTGGGGTCATGATAGTGGGGGCTGGGGGGGAGGGAGAAAGCATTAAAGAATTTGAGGAAAGTTGTGTGTTTCATTGGTGCTATACTGCACTTTGACTGGCTTATTTCCTCATGTGACCCATTTGTAAGGGGCTGTACAATTGTCTTCAGATGGGTTTTGGGTCTCCAGTGTGCACTCTACCTCATTCACAATGATGTGATTTTTTTGTTCTGGGTCTTTGAAGCCTGATACATGATCCCATCGACACCTCATGATCACACAGGCTGGTGTTCTTCTTCAATATGGGCTTTGTTGCTTCTCATCTAGATGGCCAATTGTTTATTTATCTTCAAGCCTTTAAGACCTCAGACATGTTTTCTTTTGATAGCCAGGTTCCATCAGCTTTCTTCACATTTGCTTATGCACCCATTTTGTCTTTAGCGATCAGGTTGGGAATGTGAGCATCACAGAATGCCAGATTATTAGAACTAAGTGTTCTTCTGTTGATGGAGTACTGGAGTAGAGGTTTAATGTCTATCTATTTCCTTAGTACATAACATATAGGTATGTGTACATATATCTATTTCCCTACTATTAGATATAGTAAGTATATTTACATATATACGTGCCTGTATTTAGACCTCTATAAATGCCTTTTGCCTCCTAGTTCTTTCTTCGGTTTTCTTTTACTTTCCCACTACCAGGTTTCAGTAATTCCTTTCAACTACATTACCCTTGATAAAGCCCCACCGGGCATCCTACACACTTCTAGCCATCAATTTAGATCACTTGTTGTTCTCTTGTCCCTGGGTTTATTGACACCCCCTTTTCTTTCTTCCCCCTCTCCCTCTCCCATGTCCCTTCAGAACCATCAGTCCTGTTGTGTTCTCCTCCAGATTATTTATCCTGCCTATCTTATCGAAATAGATATGCAGAGACAATAATAAGCACAAGAACAAGACAAATCAAATCAAAACAACAACAAAGAAAAGAAAAAAAAAGTTTCAGATCTGTTTGTTGACCTTTAGGAGTTTTCAAGTAGAGTCTGGTGGGGTGCCACACATCAGCCCCAAAATCTATTTTTGGTGTTTTCCGGGGACTTCATTGCTTTGCTTCTTTTTCTGCGCTGTTGCACACCCTTAGTATTTTACCCCATTGTGGTGGGACAGATCAGGCACAATTCCTTCTCTGTATCTCCATTGTTGTCCCGCATAGCACTCACTTTGTCAGTGAGGGCCATCATCTCTTGTGTTGGGGCCAGACCTGTGGTCCTCTGGGGGCATATCTGCTCAGAGCACACAGGAACAAATGAAGAGGGAAGGAGAGAGAACACATCCTGGCCACCAAGCCCCAAGGACAATATTCCTTCTCAGAACAGCCAGTGCACAGAGAGGGCCTTTAATTTTTAATGAGTTAGATTACATTAATTGATTTTCAAATACTGAACCAGGCTTTCATCCTAGGATAAATTAGAGTGGGTGATAATATACTGATATTACCCTTTTTTATAGATTGCTGGATTCTGTGGGCTAATATTTTATTGAGGATTTTTATATATTTCACAAAATACACTGATTTTTAGTTACATTTTCATTCCTTTTTTTTTGGGTGGGGGCGGACATCACTGCTCTCCGGTGGTGGGAGTAGGAGGCCCAGCCCCACTGCTGCAATTGAACCTCCGTCCCAGTGGGCCGCAGTCCCGCGCACAACCACTACGCCACCGGGGCTCAGCCCTACATTTTCATTCTTATGTCCATGTCTGTTTTCAGTTTCATGAGATGTTCACTTAGGACGTGTTTTGTCCTTTTCTATTTCTGGAAGAATTTTTTTTTGTGGGCATCACTGCCCTCTGGTGGTCGTGGGTGCTACCCAGTGCTGCTCCTGAGAGCCGCCGCTGGATTTGAACCCCACCAAGCCCACGGGCCATAGTCCCACACTCAACCACTTACGCCACCTGGGCTCAGCCCTTCTGGAAGAAATTGGGTAGAGTTTATTTCCTCCTTATGTGGTGTGTTAGGCTGAGCTGACTAGAGAAACAATTCTAGTGACACTAATACATATGTAAGAAAGAGCTTTATATCAAGAAGTTGATTATATATCAAGAAAAAAATCCCAACCCAGTCTAACTCATGTTTATAAGTATGACATTAGTCTATAAGTTCTCCTTCAGACTCACATAGCCATATGCAATGATGCAGAAAGCAGGAATATCACAGGCTGGTGGGTACAAAATCCTGTGGATCCATTGCATCTCTAAGACCTGGCAGGAACCAGGGTCACCCAGCAGGAAGGTGAAGGCAGAGAAAGAAGGGGAGTTTCCCATGGCCCTCCTTATGAAAACGTTATATCACAAGGAGTCACCATCAGGCTGTGGCCCGATTGACAGGCAAAATTCCACCTCTACACTTTTATATATCTTAAAGTTGACATGAAATTATGTACCTACCATAAGTGGTTAGTAGATTCTGGCAATGAAAAAATTTGGACCCAAAATAAATCATACCCAAGGTGAATGGGGTTGGGGGGGGCGGTGCGGAAATGGAGTGGAGACCCAACGCCCATCTGTAGATAATTGGACATCCCTTTACAGAGGAATCATAGGGAAGAGATGACTCAGTTAAGATGTAGTATATCATCAATGAAACACACAACTTTCCTCTAGTTCTTTGGTGGTTTCTTCCCCCCACTATCGGATTGAAGCAGAGCATGTACACTGCTACAGGTCAGAGCCTGAAACACAGGGAATCCAGGATAGATAAACCCCCAGGGCCAACAAGGAAAGTAGAGATACCAGGAGGATTAGAAGAGTGTTGGGGGAGAATGGGAGAATTAATCATGTCTCAATCTAGAACCCCTTCCTAGGGGGACGAATAATGGAAAAGTTGGTGAGGAGTCACAAGGATGATGTATGATATGGAAAAAATAATCTATAACTTATCAAGGGTTCATGAGGGAGGGAGGGCAGAAGAGGGAGGGGGAAGAAATAATCTATAACTTATCAAGGGTTCATGATGGAGGGAGGGTAGAAGAGGGAGGGGGAGCCGATATCGGGCTTAAGTGGGAAGAGAATGCTTTGAAAATGATGATGGCATCATATGTGCGAATGCGCTGGACACATTGGAGGAATGTATGGATTGTGATAAGGAATGTAAAAACCCTCAATAAAAGTATTAAAATAAATAAAAAAATTTAAAGGAAAAAAAAGAAAAATTTGGATCCAAATATTTCTGTCTGAAACCTCTTAACTGTTATTTATTTCTTTAGTATTACTATTCATACTATTCTTTTCATATGATGTGAATCAAAGTAGTATAATTTGATGGCCAGAGTAGAGTGCTCCTTAGAGGCAAGGATGGCAAGACTCCATCTTACATAGTTTGGACATTTTGTCAAGAGATACCAGTCCCTAGAGACAAACATTATGGTTGCTAAAATAGAGAGGCAGCAAGAAAGCGGACGGCCACAAGAGGGATTGACCGAGGCCACAATGGGCTCAGGTGTAGGAATCGTCGTGAGGGTTGCTTAAAGCTGTGGATGGGATCACTGGGTTGAAACGAATTCATTTGTACCTAACAGCAACAGTTTTTCATCAGTGACCTGAAATGCGAGGAGTAACAAACTCAAGAGAAATCGAAATCACATTCATCATCATCGTCATAAAAAATAAAACATTTCTATATCTAAAAGTACGTTATCTATAATAGGATAGTAGCTACATATCTAAAAGGAAAGTAATAGAGCTTTTATTCAAATTTGCACACCAACCACAAAAGCTAGTCATGAAGAAGTTGAAGGTCTCTACCAATTTGAAATGGATATAAACAAAGCTGGAGATCACATAATAAAAATTTGCCACACTAATGATTTCTTTATTGCAAATACCTTTTTAAAACAACATAATTGGTAATGGTACACCTGGCTCTTACTAGGTGGAATACATAAGAATCAAATTGACTGCATCTGTGGGAAGAGACAGTGAAGAAGCTCCATATCAACGGCCAAAGTAAAAATTGGGTCTGACTGTGCAACAGATCAACAATAGTAAGTACAGGTTAAAGTTGAGGAAAATTGAAAAAAAGATACATGATAGCCATGTATTAACTTGAGTATATCCCATTTTAATTTAAAGAATACTTCAAAACCAAATATGACAGATTGAACACAAGTGACTGAAGATATGGTGAATTAAGTGATGACATAAAAAATATCTTTGAAGAAAACAAAAGGCCACTAAAAAGACAGGAAAGAAAGAAAAAACCAAAGTGGATATCAGAAGAAACTTGGAAAGTTATTTTTGATTTGATTTTTTTTTTTTTGGCATCACTGCCCTCAGGTGGTGGGAGTAGGAGGTCCAGCCTTTGCTCCGTGGAGCTGGAATTGAACCTCCATCCCAGTGGGCCGCAGTCCCACGCACAACCACTACGCCACCAGGGCTCAGCCCGGAAACTTATTTTTGAAACTAAGAGAAGCAAAAAGAGCCAAACAGCATTTTCAAAGGGCAGCTGAAGAAAGAAGACAAAGTATTATAATGAAATGTGAAAAGACATGGAGTTAGTAAACCAAAAAGAAAGAACATACTCAACATACCGATATCCAAGCTGAAAGAACTGAAGGAAAAAAATCCAAGCCTTAAGGTTTAATATTGAACAATGTAAGAAGCATTAACAAAAAAGAGAAGAAATCACAATCACTGTATCAAAAAGAATTAGTTGACATTCATCCATTTCAAGAAGTAGCATATGATCAAATAAGACTTCAGGGATTAAGGGAATACCAATGAAATGTTGTTTCAGCAAACTGATGCAGCACTAGAAGCACTCATTAGTCTATGCCAAGAAACTTTGAAGACAGTTACCTAGCCTATCTACTAGAAGAGATCCTTCTTTGTGCCCATTCTAAAGAAAGGAGACCCAACAAAAAGGAAATTATTGAGCAATATTATTAATACTACACATAAAAATTTGTTGAAGATATATGAAAACCGGTTGCAGCAGAACATAGACACAGAGTTGTCAGAAATTCAAGCCTGATTCTGAAGTGGTGGTATCATTATTGATGCCAACTGGATCTGGGTTGAAAGCAGAGGATACTAGAAAGATGTTTACTTGTGTTTTATTGTGTTTACTTGTGTTTTATTAACTCTGCAAGGGTTTTAAATTATGTGTATTCATAGTAGAATATATATAACCTTTGCAGAATGGGAATTTTTTAAAAAAAATTTTTAGGCATCACTGCCCTCAGGTGGTGGGAGTAGGAGGTCCAGCCTTTGCTCCTGGGAGCCGGAATTGAACCTCCATCCCAGTGGGCCGCAGTCCCGTGCACAACCACTACGCCACCGGGGCTCAGCCAGAATGGGAATTTTTAAAAATGTTAATTGTGTTTATTTGAAACCTGTACATAGACCAAGTGGCAGTCATTTGAGCAGTGCAAATGTGAATACTGCATAATTTGAAATCAAGAAAGTTATCCATTAATGTTCCATACCATTAATGTTCCTTTTACCATACTTATTCAATCTATATGGTGAGCAAGTAATCTGAGACGATGGCCTCTATGAAGAACATGCTGGAAATCTTGTTTACAGCCTCAATCTTATTTACATCCTCAAAGTGAGGATTTGAAACACTTGCTGTTTAAAGGTCAAGAATTGCAGCCTTCAATATGGATTACAACTTCATGTAAAGGAAAACAATTCTCATACTTGGGCTAATATAATAGATGACATCCTGTTAAATGTAGAGAAGATTGAAGTTGTCAAGGATTTCATGAAATTCACAGCCAGCTTTCATGGAAGCAACAGTCATGAAATCAGGTGTTGTATTTGCATTGGGCAAATCTGTTACACAAGATCATCTTAAAGTGTTGAAGAATCAAGATGTCATTGTGAAGACTAAGGATTGCTTGACCCCCAAAATGATACTTTTCATTGGCCTCATTATACATATGACAGTTGAACACTGAAGAAGAAGAAAAAGAAGAATCATCATCTAGTGTTTTGTTCTGTTGTAAATAGGATCCCTATGATTTGCAACCAACTCTGGGACATCTAAAAAGAAAAATCCTTTCTCTGTTCCAGCTTTCTCATTTCAATCACCAATAGTTATAATATATTTTGTCTGCATATTTGATCAATTTTAAACCAA
Source organism: Nesogale talazaci (assembly GCA_004026705.1). NCBI lineage: Eukaryota > Metazoa > Chordata > Mammalia > Afrosoricida > Tenrecidae > Nesogale > Nesogale talazaci. Next base: position 18,726 of record PVJH01029099.1, on the reverse strand, counting down.
AGAAGTTGAGCAAAGTCTTCAATTTCTTCATCACTGATGTGTATAACTTTAAGTATATATAAATATATATAGATATCCTATCACAGTATTGTACTTTTCATTAAAATCATTTTATTGAGGGCTTGTGCAACTCATCACAATTCAAACATACATCCATTGTATGCAGAGCTCATTTGTACACTTGTTGCCATCCTTCTCAAACATTTTCTTTCTACTTAATCTCTTGGTATTAGCTCCTCATTTTCCCCCTCCCTCCCTGCTCACTTCTCCCTCAGAGCCTTGATAATTTATAAATTATTATTTTGCCATATCATACACTGCCTGATGTCTCCCTTCACCCATTTCCCTGTTGTCCGTACCTTTGTAATCGTTTCCTGCTTTCCACTCCACGTTTCCTCCACTATCCCGGTATCTCCACTCTCACCAGGGTCATAAAGGAATCGTCTATCTTGGATTTCCCCTGCTTCCGGAGAAATTGGGTACCTTTCTGTACCAGTGTACTTCCTCTGGTTTAGCCAGATTTGTAAGGTAGAATTGGAATCATGATAGTGGGTGGGAGGAAGCATTTAAGAGCTAGAGGAAAGTTGCATATTTCATTGTTGCTGCACTGTACCCTGACTGACTCGTCTCCTCCCCGTGACCCTTCTGTAAGGGGATGTCACTTCACCTACAGATGGGCTTTGGGGTCCCAATCTGTATTCCCCCTCATTTACAATGATAGAATTTTTAGTTCTTTGATGCCCAATACCTGACCCCTTAGACACCTTGGGGTCACACAGGCTGGTGTGCTGCTTCCATATGGGTTTTGTTGCTTCTGAGCTAGATGGCCACTTGTTTACCTTCAAACCCTTAAGACCTCAGATGCTGTATCTTTTGATAGCCAGGCACCATCAGCTTTCTTTACCACTTTTGCTTATGCACACATTTGTCTTCAGAGATCATATCAGGAAGGTGGGCACGCAATGATAGGATTTTTAGTTCTTTGATGCTTGATAACTGATCCCATTGATACCTCATGGTCACAAAGACTGGTGTGCTGCTTCCATGTGGGTTTTGTTGCTTCTGAGCTAGGTGGCTAGTTATTTACCTTCAAGCCTTTAAGAACTCAAATGCTATTATCTTTTGATAGCCTGGTACCATCAGCTTTTTTTTTTACCACTTTTGCTTATGCACACATTTGTCTTCAGTGACTGTGTTGGGAAGGTGAGCATCATGGAATGCCAATTTAATAGAACAAAGTATTCTTGCATTGAGGAAGTACTTGTGTGGAGGTCCAATATCCATCTGCTGCCTTAATACTAACCCTATAAGTATATGCACATAGATCTATTACCTCATCATCATATATTTACCTATGTGCATGCCAGTATTTAGACTTCTATAAATGCCTGCTGCCTCCCAGTTGTTTCATTTCCCCTCTATGAAAACACAACATCCCCTGCTGACCCATGGTCCTACAGGGACAACAATGAAGAAGCAGGTGTGGACTATACCCGGTCTGACCCCACCACACCAAGACAAAATACTAAGGGTGTGCATCAGAGCAGCATGGGGATCAAAGCATGGAGTTCCTGAGGGAGTTCCAAGAATATACATTGGGGCAGAGTGTGGTACCTAATCGGACTCAACTGTGGGACACTCCCTAAGGTCAACGAACAGAGCTTGAACTATTTACAGGTTTTCCTTTTGTTATTGTTTTAATTTTTTTACTTATTTATTTTTTTCTGGACTTTTTGTTGTTGTCATCGTTTTCTTTTGTTACTTCATCTTACAGTGTCTTGGGTGTGTTTTTTTGGTACATATTGTTATCTCTGCATGTCTGTCTAGATAAGATAGGCTGGATGAACAGTGTGGTGGAGAAAACAACAGGACTGATGGTTCTGGAGAGACATGGTAGATGAGAATGTGGGGGAAAGCAGGTTGAACAACCCAGGCATAAGGGAACAACAACTGGTCCAAAATCAGTGACAAGGTGGGTGTGAGTGGCTTGATAGGGATCGATCAAGAGTAATGTAACAGAGAGAAATTGCTGAAACCCAAATGAAGACTGAGCATGATAGTGGGACAAGAAGGAAGTACAAGTATTGTACTTTAAGGTAGATCATGAAATGTGTTGTTGTTGATTACAACTCCATTCCTTTTGAACTTGTTATTCCTGGAATTGCTATGATTGTATGACACAAATGGCCAATACCAGTTTGTGTTCCATTTCACTTTTGAAGACTTTCAGTTTTCTTAGTTCATTCTTCTACATTCCATGCTTCAATTATTAATGGTTGTTTGCAGATATTTATACTTATTTTGAGTAGTTCAAGCCTGTAAATGAAAGTCTAAAAAGTTTTGCTCTATCCTGGTCATAAAAATCAACCCTACTTCTGCTTTGAGGAGGCAACTAACTCTTCCCTAGTTACCACTAGTGTCTTTCAATCTGAGGGGGTCATTTCATAACAGAAAATATTCTGAACAATTAACAAAAAAAAAAAATTGGGTTGAGCCCCGGTGGCATAGTGGTTATGCGCAGGACTGCAGCCCAGTGGGATGGAGGTTCAATTCCAGCATCACAGGAGCAAAGGTTGGGCCTCCTACTCCCACCACCAGAGGGCAGTGATGCCCCCCCCCCAAACAAAACAAAACAAACAAAAAGAAAATATTCTGCTACTGTTCATAAGGTTTCCAGTGGCTACTCCCTCAGAAATAGACAACCTATTTCTTTTTCATAATCTATTCTTTGTTTGGACACTGCTTAAACTTCACCACGGGTGACCCTGCTGGAATAATTTCTAGCATCACAGAAATACCACAGTACAACAAAGAAACAGATGAGTGGTGGGTCTCATCTGTAGCACTTAGGAATTCTTCCAGTTGTCTGATATCTTTTTGACATGATTATAATATTTTTGGTAGTTGCTCTTTCTGATTTATCAAGATTCATTTTGTACGATTTCATGTTCTAAACCTTCAACGAGCCATTTTTCCAAGAAGCCTTGATTTCTTTTAAAGGGAAATGATGTTTAGAGTTCATAATCTAGAGGTAGGGGGAGAGGGTGTTCAGTAATGCTGGATTATAATAGGTTTTAGGCCTTTTTGGTGAACAGAAATTCATTCCTCATGATAAATATTCTATGGTAATTTCTTCAGTGTCTTGATACTTGCTTAGTTGGTTCCTAGGTGCAGTTTGTGAGAACAGTGTTACTCATTGAGCTGTTAGCAGTTTGAAACTACCACGTGTTCCACAGGAGAAAGATAATACTTTGTAAGTCAGATGTACAGTAAAGATTTACAGTTGTGGAAACCCACAGAGGCAGTTCTACATTGCCCTTATAGGGTCACTGTGAGCCAGGATCAACTAGATGGTCATGAGTTTAGATTTGAATACAAGTCTAGCTTGATTGAACATCCTTGATTCATATTTTATTTCCTTTGGTATCTTAAATATGTAATTAATTATCTCTTGTCATAAGTTGTTGCTACCAATGTTATATCAGCCAGTTTTCCAATCATTCATAAGCAACCTAAACTTCCTAAATTTTCAATTAATGCTTTTTTTTTTTTTTTGGGGGGGGGGGTGCATCACTGCTCTCCCGTGGTGGGAGTAGGAGGCCCAGCCCCACTGCTGGAATTGAACCTCTGTCCCAGTGGGCCGCAGTCCTGAGCACAACCACTACGCCACCAGGGTTCAGCCCAATTAATGCATTTTCTTTCCTCCCCAGTAAAATCCATTAATTTATCAGACCATAAACATAAGTTAGATGTCATCCAACAACCACCACCACGACATGTGTTGGGGGTTTGTCTTTTTTATATTTTCCCAGGTAAATGGTTACCCTTTTGACATGTAGGCTTAAAACATTTTTTTGTGATAAATATTTTTAAATTTTAGTGGTCATTAAATTGTTGTTTTAATTTGGTGTGGACTTACTGTATATACTCGAGCATAAGCCAATCCGAATATCAGCCGAGGCACTTAATTTTACCACAAAAACTGCATTAACTGCGGCCCACTGGGACGGAGGTTCAATTCCAGCAGTGGGGCTGGGCCTCCTACTCCCACCACCGGAGAGCAGTGATGCCCCCCCCAAAAAAAACAAAACAAAAACTGCATTAAAAAAATGTACTGGGGTGGGCTGAGCCCCGGTGGCATAGTGGTTTTGCGTGGGACTGTGGCCCACTGGGATGGAGGTTCAATTCCAGCTCCACAGAGCAAAGGCTGGGCCTCCTACTCCCACCACCAGAGGGCAGTGATGCCCCAAAACCAAAAAAAAAAAAAAAAAAGTACTGGGAGGCTGAGCCCTGGTGGTGTAAGTGGTTGAGTGCGGGACTGCAGCCCACGGGTCACAGGCTTGGCAGTTTAAATCCAGCAGCAGCAAGGCTGGGTAGCTCCCACGACCACCATAGAGCAGTGTTGCCTAAAACTAAAAATTAAAAAAAAGTACTGGAAAGCTCGGCTTATATATGATTATATATGGTGTATTTATTTTGGATTTTAAACATTTTTAATTAAAAAATTTGATTATTCTAATTGAGATACCTATGTTTTTATTTTTTAATTTTTCATGTTTTCATGGTATGTGTGTGCTCTCACATTCCTTCTATATGAGTCTTTTTGTTATATTAGTGGTCTTTTCTTGAGTTCTCTAAGATTACCTTTTATGTTTTCCTGTTGTCTAGATGTCTCATACAAGAGCTTGTTTATGATTTATATTATTTTAAATTGTAGTCATTTCCTTGATTTTGTTCTGTAATATGAGGCCATCATTTACTCTAGATATTTTATCCACCTTATATTTACCACTTCTTATATCATTGTATTGGGTTGATTAGAAAACTTTTAATGCATCCCTTCATTATTTTCTATGTGTTTTAGTGCATTTTATAACATTAAAAACCAAATATTTAAAAAGCTGCTCTAAATGAGATACTGTCTATTAAAAAAAGTAACCTGTTGCACTTGGGATATTGGACTCCCTGGGTTAACTGTTACTATATTATGTTTGCCACATATTCTAGTGATTTTACTCAGTAGAATTGTATCCCTGTTTTAACCTAATATTTTTTGCAGTTTTGGACTATTTTTACTGGACTCAATAATAGTCATATAAACGCTGTTTTTCACACTCCCCAGTTTTTAGGAATGAGTTTGTGTTGTCTTTTAAATCTTCATTCTAATAGTGCAACCTATTTAATATGTAGGATGAGTAGTGCTTCTTGTTATGGAAATGCTATTTGTGTTAATTAGGTAGCCCTGATATGCTGCTGCTGTTTCTTTTTGCTTTAGTTTAAATGGAAACCACCCTTGGGAGCTGGATGCCTGTGTAGCTGTTCTATCACATCAGTGATTTGCAATGAGTGGGGGAGGAGAACAGCCGGATATTCTCAGTGTTGGAATCCTGGTCAAAGAAAGATGGAAAGTGGTGAGTGTACATTGCAGGGTGTATATGTACATGTGATTTGGGGTATTCTAATAAGATGCATATATACTGTTTATATGACTAAACAGATTATTTTCAACATTATCATTTATTTATGATTAGGTTCTATTTTTACCATAATTCTTACTGCCTTATACAGTAATATACAGTACTAAATTTTCTTAACTTTTTGTAGCTGCTATCGAATAGTTTCAAAAAATATATATGTTTAGGGAGAAAGAACAATTTTTTTGAAGTACAAATATTTGTTTTCTTTCATTTTAAATTTATTTTTTATTTTTTTAGTTTTTTTTTAGGCATCACTACCCTCTGGTGGTGGAAGTAGGAGGCCCAGCCTTTGCTCCTGTGGAGCTGGAATTAAATTTCCATCCCAGTGGGCCGCAGTCCCGCACACAATCACTATGCCACTGGGGCTTAGCCCATTTTAAATTTTTTATTAAGGACAATTATACAAATATTTAATAGTGTATCAAGAGTGAAATAATGAACCTCCATATACACTTGACACAGTTTAAATAGTCATTAATTTTTATTGGTCAATTGTTTAACTTCTTTTTTTCCCCTCCCAGATTATTTTAAAGTAAATATTCTAATTTCATAATTCCTCTGTACATATTTCAGTATCTATTAAAAATAGTAACATAATTTTTCACAACCCCTAAAATATTAATTTATTAATATAATTAAATATCCTGTTAGCTTTTTCATTTTCATGATATTTTATACATTATTTTTAATAATGGTTTAAGACAAGATGCAAATAAGGTACGAATATTAGGAAACCTAAGTTTTACTATTTAGATTCCTTTTCTGTGTTTTTTTCTCTGCATCATTTGAAACTGGGTCGTTTTCCTGCAGAATTTCCTATGGTATAAATTTTGTTGATTGCTTCTGCATGATGTTAACATGTTTGTGGGTCTCATGTATTTATAGTTATATTAGAGGGTGTGATTGGATTGGATTTCAGATTTACTCTTGAGGTAGGAGATGTCTTTTGCATTCATAATGTATATTGTACATTTTCACTAGAAACATGTCTAATTGAGTATCTTTCATAATGTTATAGCTGCCATTGATGGCCTTGTATATTAATGCAGTAGACATTACAAGTTGATGATGTATCATTTCTTTATTAGCTGGAATATTTTTATATAAAGAGAAATTTCCCATGAGTAGCTATTTTGTTACCCTAAAATACAGTTTGATTAGGAAGGAAGGATAAATGTTTGATTCTTTTCCTTAATTTACTAGTTTTTATAATAGTCAATTGATTCCATAGCATTCTCCAAAAGTTTCTTCATTCAAAGTATAAATAACAATTCATGAGTTTAGGGCTGATCCCCGGTGGCGTAGTGGTTGTGCACGGGACTGCGGCCCACTGGGACAGAGGTTCAATTCCAGCAGTGGGGCTGGGCCTCCTACTCCCACCACCGGAGAGCAGTGATGCCCCCCCCCCAAAAAAATCATGAGTTTAAGCATATTTGATGTGTTCAGTCTCTTGAAATCATTATGCTTATCGAAAGCTGCATTGTCTCATATTTGACAAAGGAGACACCTTTAATTTGTTTTTTGTTTGTTTTTTTGGGGGGGCATCACTGCCCTCAGGTGGTGGGAGTAGGAGGCCCAGCCTTTGCTCTGTGGAGCTGGAATCGAACCTCCATCCCAGTGGGCCGCAGTCCTGTGCACAACCACTACGCCACCGGGGCTCAGCCCTTTAATTTGTTTTTTGATCTTAATAATTATGATAGCTTTCTTGTCCTAGACCTGGAATCTTAACATTTCTGTAAGATTTTATTTCTTAAAGGTGCTCCTTCATTTTGAATAGTATATGTATTTTTATTGCTATACAATCTTTTGTTAAACAGAGTTTTTCTTCGTTAGCAATAGCACTGTTAACCATTGTCCTAAATAGAGACCATAGTAACAAACACAGAAGTTTGGTCCTAGTCAAGGCCCTTATATTGTCCATCAAATGACTGGTACATCCAAAGGAAAAGGAGGGAGAGAGTCAGAGAGTGAGACTCGGCCACTCTGCTGGTCCTGTTCCCAGTATAGCATACACTGAGTATGGAGTATCCCATGTGGAGGGATACAAACACACACACAAGCACACACATACACAAAACTTAAGGCAAGAACTCCTCCTTAGATTATACTTCTGGGCCCACCCCTCCAACTGGGGGCTTTGAAGTTGGGTATCTTGTGCTGTACCCAAGGAACAAGTGATCAGACATTGTACAGTTCACATGTCCAAGTGATGAATGGGGTGACACATGCTGCTTCATCCACAAACAAGATGGTAGCCAGCAGAAGAGACTGCTAATCATTCCCATGGGGTGGGGATGGGGTGGGGTGCTCTGTGCGCAGGCCACCTAGGGTGTTTGATACACAATTCTGTAGTGGTTCCGTTAATCCAACAACAGATTGGAAAAAGAAGATACTTCATTAGAAATAAAAATTATATTTCTTTGATACACAGTGTATTTTACTGATTAGGTAAATGAGTAAGCTTTAAAACATGAACTTGATCAAATAAGAGCTCTGTCATCAAGGACAGCATAGGAATATTCCAGTCTTTTATGTGTTAAGTGTGAATATTGCTTTGATTGGAGTGTTGAGAGTTGGCTGTTTGCCCATAGTCATATCAAAAAGTGCCAAATGAAGTTATAATGTCTGACATGATTTCTTTGTCCTTCTAATTAGAACTAATATACCTATGGGACTTGTCCCTCAAATTTTAGAGGCATAGTGGCATTTTTAGTAAGAAATCATGGCCTTATTGTTAAGGCTAGCATTTTAGTTATCTCTGTTATATAATCATGACATGAAAACTTAGAGTCTTAAATCAACCTTTGTTTTTCTTATGCTCTTGTGGATTAAAATGTGGGAAAAGCTTGCCTGGGCAGTTTGTTTCTTATGCATGTAGTACCAGTAGGGGTGATAAGTAGAAGGATCCACTTCGAATATGGCTTCTTCATTTACTTGTTTGTTGCTTGCCTTTTAACCTCTACTTCTAACACACACACACACACACACACACACACACACACACACACCAGCCCCTTGCCAACTTGGCAGCTCATTTTCTAGGGTTTCTCCACATGGTTGTGATTTCTCACCACATGGTGGTCATGTGATCTTGACACTTCTTTTTATGAACTTGGGTTTTAAGGGACAGGAAACGAAAACTGCTAGACTACATAAGGGCTATTTTTAAAATTATCACTGTTACTTTGCCATAAAGTTGGTCACAGTAGGTACAAGACTTCCCCAGACTCAAGAGACTGAGAAAATGGTAGAAACATGGTAAGGTCATATTGCAGAAGAATAAAATGAATATTGTTATGGCCATATTTTAAAAATACAATTTGCCACAAATGATAAAATCTTACCCATATGTTTACCTAATCTGCATATCATCCAATTATGCTAAACCACTCTGCCTTCTAAGCACTTATGATTTATTTTTTATGATTTTGTCAAGCTTAAGAAAAACTCAGTAAAATAACTACTAAGTAAATAAATAACTAAAATAAAAATAACTAAAAAGATGCTTAGAGGACATTAAAAGAATAGACTTATGGGGCTGAGGCCCGGTGGCGTAGTGGTTGTGCGCGGGACTGCGGCCCACTGGGATGGAGGTTCAATTCCTGCTCACAGGAGCAAAGGCTGGGCCTCCTACTCCCACCACCAGGGCAGTGATGCCTAAAAAAAAAAAAAAAGAATAGACTTACAAGCAAAAACATATCAGCCTAGTTTTTCATACTGTCATTTGATGAAAATGTCTCAGTACTATCATGAGGCTTTAATATTAAATTAATATGTTAAAAGAGCAATGTATTGCTGTTGTTAGGTGCCATTGATTTGGTTCCAAACCATAACTACTCTCTCTTTTTTGGGGGGGGGCATCACTGCCCTCTGGTGGTCGTGGGAGCTACCCAGCCCTGCTCCTGAGAGCCGCCGCTGGATTTGAACTGCCAAGCCCGCAGGCCACAGTCCTGCACTCAACCACGTATGCCACTGGGACTCAGCCCCCATAGCTTCTCTTTTTATAACAGAACAAGATATTGCCCACTTCTATGCCACTCTCAAAATTGTTCCTATGCTTGAGTCCATTGTAGACACGGTGTCAATCCATCTCCTTGAGGGCCTTCCTATTTTTTACTACCCTCTACTTTTCCTTCTCCAGTGACTGATCTCTCCTGACAACATGTCCAAAGAATATCAAGACTAAGTCTCACCATCCTTGCCTCTAAGGAGTACTCTGGCAGTACTTCTTCCAAAGCAGATCTGTTTGTTCTTTTGGCAGCCCATGGTATTTTCAATATTCTTCACCAGCACCACAATTCAAAAATACATTTATCTTTCTATGGTTTTCCTTATTCAATGTCCAAATTTCACATGCATGTGAGACAGTTGAAAATACCAGGGTGCACCTTAGTCTTCAAAGTAACATCCTTGCTGAGGTCTTGGGCAACAGATTTATATAATACAAAGGATTATAAATACAATAAAGGCCTAATAAAGAACAATTTATTTAGCTTATGGAAACTTAAAAAAAAATCTAAATGCTCCCTGTAGTTCCTTGTGATATCTTCGTACCACCAAACTAAACCACAAAACAATGAAGAAGCAATAAATAGTTATTAAATAATAATTGTAGAGTAAGTATCTTGCTGATACTGTGGGGAACGTAAAGAAATAGAATAAGTGGCCTTGAAGAAAAGTAGTTTCACTGTAGGGATGGGGCATTGATAATGGAAAGTTAAATGACATAGCATTAAAAAGCAGTGTGATATATTAGTAACACAAGGATTATCTGAGGTATTTGGCCCAATAAAATGGAGTAAAATTTTGCTATGAAAATGAGAAGATAAAGAAATCAGAATAGATGTAGAGGGATAGTGAAAAGAAGACCTTTCTCTTTTATCCTGCTTTACTACGTATGATCTGCCCTCCAGGGACTGATCTTTCCTGACATGTCAAAGTGAATGAGACAAAGTCTTGCCATCTTTGCCTCAAAGGAGCACTCTACCCTTATTTCTTCCAAGACATATCTGTTTGTTTTCTGGCAGTCCATGGTATTTTCAATATTCTTCTCCAGCACCACAGTTCAAGTGCATTGCTTTTTCTTTGGTCTTCTTTATTCAGTGTTCAACTTTCACATGCAGATAAGGCAGTTGAAAATATCGTGGCTTGTGGTGTCCAGTGCATCTTAGTCCTCAAAGTAATCTCATTGCTTTTCAATACTTTAAAGAGGTCTTGTGCAGCAGATTTACCCAATTCAGTGTGTTGTTTATCTTTGGACTGTTTTTCCCCTGAGTAGTGATTGTGGATCTACGCCAGATGAAATCCTTGACAACTTGCATGTTTCCTTCATTTATTGATCCAGTTTCAAAATTTGTTTTTTCTTTACATTGAGTTGTAGTCCATACTGAAAGCTGCAGTCCTTGATTTTTCAGGAGCATGTGTTTTGGAGAGGCGGACCAAAAGTGCTGAGAGAACTGGCCTCTGACTGCCCAATCCCACCTACACATCTCAGTGAGATTGGTTCCAGATAAGATTTTAGTTAGCAGAGGGATCTCAGGGCTAAAAGAAACCTGCAAGTTAATGCCCTAGAATTAAAACTATAAACCTGATTACTTTGTAGTATGAGGCATCTTCAAAAATTTTTTGTGGGAAAATGGAATTTTCCTCACATATTTATGGGAAATGATGTTTTTGTATACTTGTTTTAAGTGACATTTCTGATATTGGCTGTAGACCAAATCTTAAATTGTTTGTGACAGATAACTTCGTTACTTTCTGTGGACAAGCCTATGAGAAAAGGTCTTAAAGCTGTTTTCAGGTGTATAGTTTAAAAATGTGGAGAAGAGAACTGGCAAGCTGCTTCTGTAAAGGTTACAGCCTAAGAAATCCAATGTGGCAGTTTTACTTTGTCATGTAGGTTACAGTGAGTTGAAAATTGACTCAGTAGCCCATAAAAAACTTAACAATATTGAAATATTAAAAATTACAGATAGTAACATTAGATATTATTTTGTAAGTTTGGGATGAATTGGTTTTCAGCTAGAACTTCTAGTAATTTATGTACGTGTGTGTTCTCATTTTATTTTCTATGCAGTTGAGGAAGATTGGGGGTGGGGGCTTTGGAGAAATTTACGATGCCTTGGACATGCTCACCAGGGAAAATGTTGCGTTGAAGGTGGAATCAGCTCAACAACCAAAGCAAGTCTTAAAAATGGAGGTTGCTGTATTGAAAAAATTACAAGGTAAGTGGTTTTGTATGCCATGCCAAGCAATTGATAATATGCTGTTATCATGCTACAACATGACTACATTGTTGAGCCTTAATTGAATATCCTGGTGTCAGTTACCTGTAAATATGCTAAATATTTCTTGGAAATTTTATCAATGGCTAGTGTTGTTGTTAGGTGCCCTTGAGTTGGTTCTGATTCATAATCACCCCACGTACAACAGAATGAAAGCACTGCCTAGTCCTGGACCATCCTCACAGTATTTAGTATCTTTGAGCCTGTTGTCAATTCATTGTTGAGCACTGTGTTAATTCAATTTTTGAGGGTCTTCTTTTTTGCTGATACTTTACTTGGTAACTAGTATGAATACATAATTGGGTAGGATAATTTACGTTGAGAGGTTCTTTTTATAGGTCGATGAGAGCAGATAAATTGGCAAATACATTCCTCTACAGTAGAAATTACTGTCAAAAGTTGGTACTTGTAAATTTGTTAATTTTTTCTTGTAATCAACATATTTCTGAATTTTTCTACTCTGTTTCTAAACATGTCTTTGAATGTCAAACATCTTTTAATCTCACTAAGTAAGCTATCTTCAAATTAACTTCAAAATGGGTTAAAAATCCTATTGTATGTTGATCCTTACTAACTCGAGTTTTATATAGTACATCTCTTACTGGTCCAGTTGTCAGTTTTTAGGAAAATTTTACTAGTGAGGTCTCTTAATTTTTTTTATTATAATGCAAATAATTATTTTGTGGTGTAATTAAGTAACAGGAAACCCTGACTGCAATTCTCCTGTTTTATTATTAACTTATTGACATACTCTGATAGTTGAAATTTTATCTGAATCAAAATTAAATAGGGCTACTAGCCCATGCTGTGCTCTAAGAGGGTTTGCTTTCTAGAGTTTATTGTTCACATTACTGAAAAGGTAGTCTCACCTCTAGTTTGCAGTAATAGTAAAGACAAAAGGTTACTGTGCCGTAGACCTACAGATCCTTGGTTTTGCAGTCTTTAGTATGAATGTGTTTTCTTGTGAGCCCATTACTTTGGGAATGCTAGTATATTAGTTTCTATTAAAAGAGCCTAGTGGTGCAATGAGAGCCCTAGTGGTGTGGTGGTTTCTGCGACACATTGGGCTGCTACATTAGCAGTTTGAAACCACCAGTCTTTACAGGAGAAAGAAGAGGTTTCCTACTCCCATAAAGAGTTACAGTCTGGTGAGGGGAGAAAGAGGGAACTTATCACAATGATCTTTGTTAATTCAATTTTACCTAGCTACATATAAACCACTCTGGGAAGGGACGGACAACAGAAAAGTGAGGGCAGAGAGTAGTTGGTGTAAGACATGAAAGAAATAATAATCTACAAATTATCGGATTCTTAACGGAGGGAGAGAGGATGAGGGATGGGGAGGGGAAAATGAGCTGATACCAAGGCCTCAAGGAGAAAGAAAATGTTTTGAAAATGATGATGGCAGCATATATACAAATGTCCTTGACACAATTTATGTATAGATTGTGATGAGAGCTGTAAGAACCCCCAATAAAATGATTAAAAATAAGTTACAGTCTCAAACCCACAGGAAGAGCTTCACTTTGTCTTATAGGATTGCTGTGAGTTGGGTGGCAGTGAAGTTTTTCTTTACCTTTTTGGTGGCACCTAAGTGCTCAGCTGCTAACCGAAAGGTCAGCAGTTTGAACCTCCAACCACTCCACAAGAGAAAAGGCCTGAAGATTTGCTCCTGCAGAGTACAGGCTAAGAAACCCTAAGACAAAATTCTTCTCTTGTCTTAGAGAGCTGCTATGAGTCAGAATCAGTGTGGTGGCACATAACAACAACAGTTTTTATTAGTTTATTAGGTAATAAGTATGGATTAGGCTATTCTGCATTTTATTCTTTAATCAGGGCTTTTCACTATAAGATTTCATAAGATCTACTAGTTGCTCTTAGAAAATGATGCTGATAAAATTATGCATCTGCTTGATGGTCATTTTTAGTCCAAACTTAGCAATATTCTTAACATGGGCATTTTTAAAAGACAGTACTAAGTACTTTGGATCAGCACCTCGAGTACTCATTCACTGTCCTTGATTGATTCCAACTCATAGCCACACTACCAGGACCACTGCTCCATGGGTCTTTTGATAGTAGCAGACTTTACAGAACCAGATAACTCACTTTTCTTTCCAGGGGAGAATGGAATGCATTTCAATCACTAACCTTGCTGTTAACCCATTGCAGCAGAAGCTCAAACCAGGAGAAAGATAAAAGCAAAGATAGCTGTCTTTTTTTTTTCCCTTTTCTCTTTATTTCTCTGGAGAATATTCTAAATTCTCTGATAAAGAAGTCTCAAAGAGGTGCTAACAGAACTATCTATTCCTTTCTGGATTAAACAGATCCCAGGAGATCTATTATTCTCTGAAGTACGAGGAGGTCTCCCCAAAAAAGCCAAATTTTTTTCAAAGCTGTGTATTTAAATTTTTTTTTACAAAAAAACAAAAAATAATTTTTTTTACAAAACAATCTTACTACCTTCCATTAATTACACTTAATTAATTACACTTAATGCATTTGTCAAATCTGTAGTTCTATTCTTTTGGCATCACTATTCTATTCTTTTTGGCATCACTGCCCTCAGGTGGTGGGAGTAGAGGTCCAGCCTTTGCTCCGTGGAGCTGAAATTGAACCTCCATCCCAGTGGGCCGCAGTCCCACGCACAACAACTACGCCACTGGGGCTCAGCCCCTATAGTTCTATTCTTGGAAACATTTTCAAACTCATCTGTTTGGATGGCTGACAGATGGATGGCTCTGTTTGGATGGCTCCCTTGTGTTTTTCTTCACCTCTTCTACATCTGCAAATCTCTGTCTTTTCATGTCCTTCTGCATTTGCAGAAACAAAAAGAAGTCACACAAAGTGAGATCAGGTGAGTAAGGTGTGTAGGGCAAGAGAAGGCACAGTGTTTTTTGCCAAGATGGCTTTGGGACCTAGGGGCATTGTGGTGGTGTCAAAGCCAGTTCCCCATCTGCCACAAATCAGGCATTTTTTTGTTACACTCTGTTTACACCATCTTTTCAGAGTCTCCATATAGAAAGCTGGTGGAACAAACTCCAAATGTACTATGGAATTGAAGTTCCATAGGGAACTTTTCATCTGTTTGGGAAATTGACAGACATCAAGAACAAGGTTTGTCATCAATTGACATTTCACCATTTTTGAAGCAAGAAAACCACTTGTACACATGCGTTTTTCCCATACGGCTGTATTCAACATCACAACAGTTTCTGTGGCATTTTTCCCAAGCAGGAATCAAAATTTCACAGTCGCATACTATTCTCTTCCATTGGCCATCACAAAAAACGAGGTTCAAGTGAAACGTTTTTACAAAAACATTCACTGTGACCAGAGAAAAATGTGTACTACCAAAGCTCCACTCCGCTCAGCTTAATTCTGATCTTTTTCTGGTATCCCTCATATACCTAATAGATAGGGCCATTAAAATTATTAAAAATTTCTTCTCTATATATTTAGTTATGACTTTTTCTGTTCCATTCAAGATTATAATACTATCTTTAATTCCTTAGTTTTTCCACCTCTTTGCTTTGAAATTTTGCTCAAAGTGAATGATTGCCTCAAGCATAGGAACAGTTGTGAGGTGGCACAGGACTGGGCGTTGTTGGGTTCTTTTGTGTATAGGTTCGCTGTCCATCAGAATGTACTCAATGGCACCGAACAATAACAAAAACGGTCTGTTAATTTTTTTCTCTGTCCTCTTCTATCCTTGAATGAAAATTTTACATGGAAATTCTACCTATATTCACCTAAACATTTTTTTAAATTGTAGTTTGAGTGAAAATTTAAAGGAGAGACCATCGGTCTCATGGCGACTCCTGAGTTTTTAAAACTATAGAAACTACTAACTAATGTAGGTTATTGAACTTTGTCTTTGTTATGCCTATTGACCTTGGTGTCCCTTGAGTCCATGACTTTGAGCCCCATAGCAAAGTATCTCACTCCCTCAAGGTGTTTGATCATAGTAAGAATTTTTCATAACTTGCATCATCATATTGAAAATTAGATTTCCATTTCAATGTTTAAAAAAAGATTTAACTATGAGACAGAAATCTTAAGCAAAACGTGAATTGCATAATGAATTTCCATGTATCTAAAGCTCAGATTTAATAAGTATCAATATTTGGACAGTCTTCTTGCATCTATACCCACTTCTGCAGCCATTTCTTTCCATTTTTGCTAGAATAAAACAGTAACAGACAGCATATCTGTAAATATCTCAGTAATATGGCTAATAGATATAGACTCCTAGCTAAAAACATAATCATGGTATCATTGGACACCAAACAAACTTAATGAAAACTTATTATCATATAATATGTAATCAATACTTAATTTCTCAAAGATACTTTGTCATACAATGTTAAAATCAGGATTCTTATATAAAGTAGGCATATTGCATTTGATGAGGTCTCTTAAGTGTCTCACAAGCACTTCTACTTTTGTTTTCCTTGTTGTTTATTTATTGAAGACATGAAGGGAGTATATATAAAATTCTAGATTTTACTCATTATATCCTTGTAGCTTTTAATATGGTCCTCCACTATATTTTCTAGAAACTGGTAGTTAGAGCTAGAAGTTTGGTTCGCTCTGCCCTTTTTTTTTTTTTTTTTTTTGGCAAGAATATGGTGTCTGTCCATTTTTTCATTATCCTGTTGCTGACTGGTTGATTAGTTGATTTCATTGAACAGGGCAGAATTGCCCCATATGGCTCTTCCCATTGTTGTCATTAAGTGCCATCAGGTTGGTTTCCACTCATAACAGCCTCAGGGCAATAGAGTGAAACACTACTGGGTCCTTCGCCATCCTCATAATTCTTATGTGTGAGACCATTGATGCACCCACTGTGTCAATCCATTCTGTCAAAGTCTTTCCCTTTCTTGCTGTCCCTCTAATTTACCAAGAATGGTGTCCTTTCCCAGACACTGGTCTGAAATAGTTTCACCATCCTTGCCTTTAAGCAACATTTTTGTTGCGCTTCTTTCAAGACAGATGTTTGTTCTTTTAGCAGTCCATTGTTCCTTCATTTCTTTTTTTCCCCTCTTGGTACTTCGAATATTCTTCATGGAGCACTGTAATTGAAATGCATTGATTCTTCAGTCTTTGTTATTCAATATCGAACTTTCACATGCATATGAAACAATTGAAAATACCATGGTTTGGGTGTGGCACAGTTTAGTCCTAAAAGTAGCATCTTAACTTTCTTTTTTTTTGTTTTGTTTTGTTTTGTTTTTTTGGGGGGGCATCAGGCTCTCCGGTGGTGGGAGTAGGAGGCCCAGCCCCACTGCTGGAATTGAACCTCCGTCCCAGTGGGCCGCAGTCCCGCACACAACCATTACGCCACCGGGGCTCAGCCCCAGCATCTTAACTTTCTGACACTTTGAAGAAGTTTTGTGTGACAGACTTACAGTACTTAATGCAATGCGTTCTTTGAACTCTTGCTTGCTACTTCCATGAGCGCTGACTGTGGATCCAAGCAAGATGAAATCCTCGACAGCTTCAATCTTTTCTCCACTTACCATGATTGGCCCAGGTGTGAGGATTTTGGTTTTCTTTATATTGAGTTGTAATCCATACTGAAGACTTTAGGGCATGATCTTCATCAGCATGAGCTTCAAGTCCTTCACTTTTAGCAAGCAAGGTTATGAGTTCCTCTGATCCTAATGCTGAATTCCTTTTTTAAAATTGTTGTTATTGTTCTTTTAAAAATTGTTATTGGGCTGAGCCCCGGTGGCGTAGTGGTTGTGCGCGGGACTGCAGCCCACTGGGATGGAGGTTCAATTCCAGCAGTGGGGCTGGGCCTCCTACTCCCACCACCAGAGAGCAGTGATGCCCCCCCCCCAAAAAAAAATTGTTATTATTAGGCTGATCCCCGGTGGCATAGTGATTGTGCGCGGGACTGCGGCCCACTGGGATGGAGGTTCAATTCCAGTAGTGGGGCTGGGCCTCCTACTCCCACCACCGGAGAGCAGTGATGCCAAAAAAAAAAAACAAACCCAAAAATTGTTATTATTGTTATCCTTCTCTAAGTTGTTCCACCACCATTAAAATTAGCTCAATGACCCCGAAGCAAAAACTCTTCCTCCTCCACCCTTGGAGCTCAAGTTTGGTTTCTTTTTTTTATTTTTCAGTAGTTTTCTTGATATCCTACTCACATGTCACATATTATACACTTCCATACCAGATTGTTCATATAATCCAGATTCTCTGATTATTTGCTCAGTATTCAGATTGAATAAATATGATCAGAGGAGGAACCCTGATGCATACCTTTTTTGATTTTAAATTCTGCAGCTATTTTCCATTAGAAATTACAAAGTAGTGCTTTTTCAGATTCTTTCATTCCTTCCCAGTTTATTAACTGGAATCATTCTGTAAAGTAGAGCTTCAGCTTATTAGGTGTTTACCCTGACATTAGAACAGGAAGCTTGATTTTTTCTTCCATTTATTTGCTCATTTTCAGAATAATGAGTTATACTTTTATGTGACCAGTGAATTGTTTTTTGTTTAAATATCAGTATAAGCTCACCAATTTTTTAGTTTATTGTTTTTTTTTCCATTGTAGCCATTCTTTTAATGCATAATTGTTATGTCTTTGGCTAGTGAGGCCCTTTCAAGTTGGCTTTTGTACACTTCTGGAATAATTTGATATCATCTTATGTAGCATCTTTTTTGTCTGACACAGCAAGATTATTCAGACTCTCTTTAAACTTTCCATGTGTCAGAGTTAGGACTCCTGATTTTCCAGTAATCCTTGTTCCCTTGTACGAAGGAAAAATCGTGATCACACTAAACTTAAACACTAAGGCACTACTAGACCAACATACTTACTTCTCCATGTTTGTTTTAATAAATATATTTTGTTTTCTGTTAATTTATACTTACGTATACAATTGAGTTTATTGTGCTTATTTTAAAACATTAGTGGCCTTTTTCTTTCTTTCTTTTTTTTTTTTTTTTTT
>PVJH01029098.1:10584-26594 GCA_004026705.1 Nesogale talazaci | reverse complement strand
GACTATTAATTTCATATGGAAAGGGAAGAAGCCCAGTAGGGGCAAAGAATTCCTCAAAAAGAAGGATAAAGTGGATGGGCTTGCATTATTTGACTTCAAAACTTATTACACAGGAACAGTTGTCAAAGCATCATGATACTGGTATACTGATAGATACTCAGACCAATGGATAAGAGCAGAAAAACCAGAAATAAAAACATCAGCACAGACAACTGATATTCGATAAAGACCCAAAGTATATCAAATGGAAAATAGGTGCTCTTCTTAACAGATGGAAAAACTGGATGTCTTCCTGCAGAAGAATGGGGCAAAACTCTTACTTTACTCCTTACGCAAGAAAAAATTCAAGGTGGTTCACAGACCTTGAGGTAAAACCTCAAATATCAAGATCATCAATGGGAAAATTGTACAAAGCTAAGAACTTTAACACAGGGAATACATGGGCTATCAAAAATAAGAAAGGATCCAAACCCAGAAAAAGATAAAATGAATTAGTGGGACATACCAAAAATAAACACTTGTGTACATTGGAAAACTTCATCAAGAGAGTATTAAGAGAGCCCATGGGCTGGGAAAAGATATTTAGTAATGACAAAACATATAAAGAGCTTATTACTAAAAATCTATGGAATCCTGCAAGCTTACAAAAATAAATAAATAGCCCACTGAGGAGGTGGGTATAAGACCTAACAGGTGATTCACCAAGAGAAAACTCAAGTGGCTGAGAAACATATAAGAAAATGCTCATGATCATTAGCCATCAGGTAAATGCAAATCAAAACAAGTATGAGATTCCACCTAACAATTACAAAAATAGCTTAATTTTAAAAATAAACAAACAAAACAGAAAGCAACAGATGTTGGAGGGGATGTGCTGAGATAGGAAATCTCATTCACTGCTGATGGTGATGTTGATACGTGTAACCACTGTGGAGAAGCAATTTTGAGATACCTAAAACAGATGGAAATCGAGTTACCTTACAAGCAGAAATACCACTGCTGGGCAAGTACCCAGAAAAAAATTAAGAAACAGATCACGACCAGACATCTGCTCTCCAATTTTCATCACTGTGCAATTCAAAATTTCAAAAAATTGGAAACAGTCTAAATTTCCATCAATTGATAAATGAATTTTAAAAATTGGGTATAAGAGGATATACACAGGTACAGATAGAAACTGAAAACACAGGGAATCTAGGACAGATGAACCCCTCAGGACCAGTGGTGAGAGTGGTGATTCCAGGAGGGCGGCGGCGGGGGGGGGAGGTAGAAAGGAGGAACCAACTACAAGGATCTGCATCTAGCCCCCTCCCTGGGGGACAGACAGCAGAAAAGTGGGTGAAGGGAGACATCGGACAGTGTAAGCTATAACAAAATAATAATAATCTATAAATTACCAAGGATTTGTGAAGGGGGTGGGGATAGAGAGGGAGGGGAGAAGGAGGAGCTCATACCAAGGGCTCAAGTAGAAAGCAAATGTATTGAGAATGCTAATGGCAACAAATGTGCCTGACACAATAGATGGATGTATGGATTATGATAAAAGTTGTACGAGCCCCCAATAAAATGATTTTTTTAAAAACACAACTCTGGTATATACACACAATGGAATATTATGCACCCCTAAAATTGTGATAAAAAGAAGAAACGGTTCATCTCGTGCAAAGAGTTGGATGATATTCTGTTGAGTGAAGCCAGCCAAGCACAAAAGGTCAAGTACAACATGAGTCTACGGAAGCAAGTTCAAACAGCAGAATGCACACACTCTGCACGCAACACACAATCACCAGGCCAAGGACCAGATAGTCTGCCAAGAGCCAGACCAAAACACATCATCGAAAAAAAGATGCAAATTGCCCCTGTGCGGAAAGGCATATTTACCCCATCTCTCATATCTAAGGACCTTTCAGGTCCTTTATGGACCACAGAGGGGTGGGGGAAGGAAAACAACAATGGGAGGGGAGACAGTGGAGGGAGGTAAGCAGTGAGCCCATAAGGACAGGGACAGGGTTCCAAAACTGATGTTGAGGAGAGGGTAGCTTTTTCATTCATATTTGATCAATCAAATTGTTTCTGAGAGCTATTACTGAGAACTGAATCATAGACAAACATGATAGTAGTGTAGGAGTAAAGAAAAAAGGAAATAAGAAGAAAGGGGGGAAATAGGAATATATACAGATATTTATATATGTAAATATACATGAGAGGTTAGCCTCACCCACCAAAAATAATTTTTTTCACAAAGCTATTTATTTATTTATTTATTTTTATTTTATTTTATTTTTTTAGGCATCACTGCCCTCAGGTGGTGGCAGTAGGAGGCTCAGCCTTTGCTCCTGGGAGCCGGAATTGAACCACCATCCCAGTGGGCCGCAGTCCTGCGCACAACCACTACGCCACCGGGGCTCAGCCCCTATTTATTTATTTTAACAAAGCAGCATTATCATCTTTAAAATACTCTCCATTACACTCAATACATTTGTCAAATCTGTGATTCCATTCTCGGAAACATTTTTCAAACTCATCTGTTTGGCTAGCCAACAGCACCTCCTTCGTTGTTTTCTTCACTTCTTCTACATCATCAAATCACTGTCCTTTCATGTCCCTCTGTATTTGTGGAAACTAAAGTAAGTCAAACAGAGGGAAGTTGGGTGAGTCGAGTGTGTCAGGAGAGACATGCTGTTTTTGCCCAAAACTGGCACACTGAGATGACTGCATGAGCAGGTGCATTGTTGTGGTGGCAAACCACTGCTATCCCTTTTACTCCAAATCAGGCCTTTTTGTCACACATTGTTATGCTATCATTTCAGAGCCTCTAAATAGAAAGCTTGATTAACAATCTAACCTGATAGAATGAACTCCAAATGCACTGCCAGTCAACATTTTCATCTGGGAAGCTGATGGATATCCAGAAAGAGGTTTGTTTTCTATCGACATTTCACCAATTTTGAAACAAGAAAACCACTTGAGTTTTTCCCAAAGTGCTGTCCTTTTAAGCTGTGCTCAACATTGCAACAGTTTCTGTGACATTTTTCTGGAACACGAAACAAAATTTCACAGTTGCATGCTGTTCTCCTAAATTGGCCATCACAAAAATATGAGGTTTGAGTGGAACTGCTTTTACAAAAAAAGTTCACAGTGACCAGAGAAAACCATTCCAGGTGACACCACTGGATGCACTAACTCAGAGTGAATTGCTTCATGCTTGCCAAAGGGCAAAAATGTGTACTACAAAAAGTCCACCTTTTTTTCCCACTGTTTTTGTTTTGTGTTGTTTTGCTTGGGGGAGATAGATTATCCCCTGCTAAGTACATAAACATAAGTGTATTTGTTTACACATGTATACATGTAAATACAACAAGAAAGTAGGTGGACTTTACTTAAATCTTACCCAAGTACAAAGAACAGTTTGTTCAAAAAATGTGGCATTGCATGATACCTCGCCAACATAATCGCCGAAGACAAAATGGTTGCATAAACAAATGTGGTGAAGAAAGCTGATGGTGCCTAAAGATTAAAAGATATAGCATCTGGGGTCTGAGAGTCTTGTAGTTAGACAAAAAGTCATCCAGCAAGGAAGCAACAAAGCCCACATGGAAGAAGCACACCAGCCTGTGTGGTTATGATGTGTTCATGGGAATAGGTATTAGAAGTTCCCAAATTGATATGAAGGAGCATATCGGTAGTGGAAACCCAAAACTCACTTGTGAGATAATTCAACAGTCCCCCTCAGAAGAGTGACATGGAGGTATAATAAATCCAGGGTACAATATAGAATTGAGGAACCACATAACTATCCTCTAGTTCTTTAACATTTCCTCCGCTTACTATTATGGTTGTTATCTGTTTTACCTCATTAATCATGCTAGACTTGAATATGTTAAGTTTTATATTTAAGATCACTTGATATATGAAAACCTAGATAGGTAACTCTGCAGAAACAGTAACAGGAGTAATGGTTCCCTATGGATACGGGAAGAGGGGAGAAGAAAGAAGGAAGGGGGAGTTGCATTGAAGACTGTATAGCCCCACTCAAAGGGCATAAGCAGCAGAAATGTATGTGAATGGACATATTGGATGGCATAAAGATATGACAATAAATAAATAAATAAATAAATAAGGATTCCTATGGGTTATGGTGCCTGAGGGAGGGCATAAAGAGATGCTGATATCAAGTAGTTCAAGAAGAAAGAAAATGTTTTGAAACTTTGGTAGCAATTTTATAAGACCGATTGATATGGTTCAATTATATCTCTAAGAGCTCCCAATAAAATGATTTTTTTTAAACTCAGGTGGAGTGCACTCAGTGTTGTATTTTGGCTCTCATGGATTTGTTTTCATTTGCTTCAGCCTCATCTTGAATTTACATATAAGCAATTGATGGTCTGTTCCACAGCCAGTACCTGGCCTCATTTTAGTTGCTGATATTGAGTGTATTGTCTCTTTTCATAGATGTGGTCAGTTTGATTTCTGCATAGTCCATCTAGAGAAGTCCATGGACTTCAGTGTTGTTGAAAAAAAGGTATCTGCTATAAGCAGGTAGTTGGTTTTGCAAAATGCTATTATATGAGCTCATACTTTTTTCTGTCACCAACATTATATTTTTTAATTGTTGTTCCTTCCTCTTTATTTCCAAATTTTGCATCCCAATCGCTTATAAATATCATTGCATCCTGATTTCATGTTTGACCAATTTCTGACTGAAGGCATTGGCAGAATTCTTCCATTTCTGCACCACTAGCTTTAGTGGTCGGTGCATAAATCTGAACAAGAGTTGTATTGCAGATAGCTATAATGTGATCAGAGGTAGTCTTATATTTCAAAATAAATCTTGAAATGTTCTCTTTGACTATGAGTGCAACGCGATTCTTTTTGAATCAGTCACTCCATGTCTTCCCTTGGGAAAAAATGAGGGCTGCACCTTAGCCTATGGTAAAAGTGGTCAGAGGTGAACATTCTGTGTAGGTGGTAAACAAACTTGGGGAAGCCGAATGGTGCTTACAAATCACTTTTTCAAGTACAGCAAATCATACTATAAAACAACTGAGCACCTCTCAAGCCAAGGACTCTTTTATAAATGCCAGACTCTTCTTCAGAAGTGAGAGTGGGAATACTTTATCTCCCATACTCTTGATGTGTTAAATCAACACAAAGTTGCCAGGAGTTGATGTCAACTCAGTGGTGACTCATAGCAACGAAAAGCTACATCAGAGAATTCTGTGCTACATGAGCGCTTGCAACTGCAGTTTATGTAACAAACACTAATTTAGCAATACTCCTGTCCCCATTGTTCAGAGAGGAAAACCAAAGCCCAGTAAGAGAAGGCTATTTCTCCAAAACCATACATTTCATGGAGGAACAGGATTTCCACCCAGCTAGTCTGTCTTTACATTTGCGACACCACCCTACCACCCACTCCCCAAAGCACCACATCGTTCTGTAGATGATAGAAGAATGATGGTCTTGATATTTAATGATGGGGGCAGGCCAGCTTCTTTCGATCTATTGTACTTTGAATTCTGAAGCTATAGGAAATTGAAGGGAATCTGGAAGAAAATGGATCATCATCAAGAGATGAAACCCCCTTACCCAATAAGAAGCCAAAGATACTGAGAGTGATTTAGCAAAAAAAAAAAAAGAAGAAGAAGAAGAATCTGCTAACGAATTGTCTCAACATTCAATTAGACTATATCCAAGCAAAAGAAAGATTTGACTGTGTTTGACTGTGATAGCTATAAAGGCAGCCTTCATCTGTGATCTTGATTTGTGATCACGAATCTGTGATGAGTCACTTGGGGCCAGTGGTGAGACTGGAGCTACTGGGTGGGTAAAGAGAAGGTGGGGTAGAGAGACAGAACCAACTGCAAGGATTTACACATAACCTCCTATCTGGAAGACAGACATCAAAGGAGTGGGCTGGGGGAGAGGTCGGGCAGTGTAAGATATGATAGAACAATAATAATTTATAAAGTATCAAGGGTTGGTGGGGAAAGGAGAGGGGAAAGGAAGAAGGAAGAGGGGAAAAGATGAGAAGCTGATATCAAGGGTTCAAGTGGAAAAGCGTATATTTGGAGAACAATAATAGCAGCAGACATGTGAAGGTACTTGGCACAGTATATGCATTTATGCATTGTGAAAAATGATTTACGAGTCCTCAATAAGATGATTTTTAATTTAATAAAAAGAAGCGAGCTGAGCCCCGGTGGCATAAGTGGTTGAGTGTGAGACTGCAGCCTGTGGGCTTGGCAGTTCAAATCCAGCGGCAGCTCTCAGGAGCAGCATTGGGTAGCACCCACGACCACCGGTGGCAGTGATGTTAAAAAGAAGTGTATCAGATCCAAGCTAACCCCCCTTGTCCACGAGTCCCTTCTGGCTCATAATGATCCCATAAGATGAAATGAAAACTACCCCACATACTTTCCAAAGCAGTCCATTTTTATGGTAGATTGCCACATCTTTCTCCTGAAAAGCAACTGCTGAGTTTGAACCAGTTGGGGTTCAGGGTTCCTCTCAAAATAAGTCAGGGTTCCTCTCAAAACAAGCACAGAGAATGTAAAATGTTAGGATGCATTCTGAAAGTCTCATAAAATATTTGTATCACATCCACAATAGTAAATTGTCTTGTATCAATCTTTTTGGTCCATATAATACATATTCCAAATTCTAAAGGTCTTCTCTGCCCTTTTGTTCCCTTAACTGCCAGGAATCTCTTCCTCAGCCTCCAAGACTCTGCTCCAGAGTCTTTCTCCCACAAAGGCCCCCTACTCTCATTCCGCCCTTTCTAGAGGGCAGTTTCTACTTGCAACGTTCAAAATGTGTAGCCTTTCTTATAGCTGCTCCTTACTGTTGAGCCTACTCTAGCTCCCAATAGCCTGATGTATAGCAGAATGAAAGATTATCCATTCCTGGGTTGTCTTCCTAATCCTCATGGGCATGAGTCCATTGGTGCAGTCATTATGTGTGGTGCCTCTCAACCTGGGGAGTTCTTCCAGCACAACATTATTCTGCTGTCAATTATAAGGTTTTCCTTGCTTAATTTTTAGGAGCAATTGTGAAGGTATACCTAAATACATATACTGTGCCAAGCACCTTCACCTTTCCTCCTCTTCTGTCTTCATCTGGAAGCCCCACTGAAGCCACATCATAAGTGACTCTGTTGGTATTTGACATTCTTGTGCCACCTCTCCCAGCTTTACAGCAACACTAAAGCCACCACAGCATGACAAACTAACGGACAGGTGGTGGGTAACCTTTAAACACTTTGATTCATGTTATCTCCAGTAGGTTTGTAATGATTCATTCACAAACACATGTCCCTCCCGTAGGTTATGAGCTGCCCAGGACAGAAACCACCTCTCTTTAGCCATTGTAACCTTGGTCCTCATTGTAGTAATGGATACAAGCTTACTATGAAAGGAAAACTTGTTGAATGAAAATATGAATGATTGACTAAGTGATATTCTTGTGAGGATTTGTGTAATCCAGAGAGAGCAGGAATTTTTTTTGCAAATGCTTATTAAAATTTGATGAGGAGGATGATGCTATGAAGGCATAGAGCTCACAGATGAAAAAGAGCAATGTTTTAAAAAAATAGTTGGATACAGAGTTACTTTACCAGCGCCCCCCTTCAACCCCCAAGAAAATCCACCTGCTGCTTCTGCCCTCTATGACAAAGGGAACATCATCCTTGGTTCTTTGGTTTTTGTTTCTAAAACAGGCAAAGAAAATAGCCTTGGCACAGTAACTGAAACCACAGACAGACAGAAAAGAAGGGGGGATTTTGACCTTACTGTTCAGTTTCCGTTAGAA
The DNA here is from genome assembly GCA_004026705.1 of Nesogale talazaci. Taxonomy (NCBI): domain Eukaryota; kingdom Metazoa; phylum Chordata; class Mammalia; order Afrosoricida; family Tenrecidae; genus Nesogale; species Nesogale talazaci. The sequence goes on along the minus strand of PVJH01029098.1, from coordinate 18,785 downwards.
TTTTTTCCTAGATGTACTGTACAGCCTTAGTACTCTGGCTATGACCTCTGCCTACCCCAAGGTCAGGTCAGCTTTGCTTATAGCTTAGAGATTAAACCCTTCGGACCCACCTAGAGCCTGAGCTTTAACTGGTCTCAGGAACATGCACCTAAACCTGCATATTCTCTTCTTTTGCTTTTTCTTCCCTTTGCTTGACAGGGGATGGGGTTCCTTTTTAAACCTGAGGTTCAGAAGACAGTGGCTCAAATTTATGCTCAAGTGGAGAAACAGGCTTTGGAACTGAGTAGTGTCCTAATGCAGGCGAAAAGCATGTATTGATTACTTAAAGAAAGTTAAAATAAAAGCAATTTTTCTCCCCATTTCGGCACACTGCAGCTTTTGGCCTATCCACTCATAGCTAAAAAAGCATTCTTTCCTGATAATCAAGCTTCAGCTGTCTGAATTTCAGGCCGAGCCGCTCCTCCTGAGCTCTGCTGAAGAGCTGCTTTAATTAACCATTATACCACAGATGTTATTGATTTTTTTTTTCAAATCTGGTTGAAACATCATTGTGCTGGATCATGGCCAAAACTAAGGCCTGAATTTGTGTGTGTGTGTGCTGCTCTTACTCCTTCTGCATACCTTATTAGTCTCCATGTCTGTTAAGTGCAATCCTTAGTATTAACTCAGAAAATATAGAATTGATTTTTAGCCGAGCAGCCGTGCTCTAAGGGCTCCTAATTTGAAATCTGAAAAACTCAGTCACCGAGGAAGTCTTTCTGCCTTGCGCTACACTTCCTTGAAGTAAGCTTTTTATTCTTTCGTTTCAGGAAAGAAATCTCCCTCTTTCTTTTACTCCTCCCTGCTCCTCCCCCCCCCCCCCCCCCCCACCACACGCACACACTTAGAATTCGCCCAGAAACGTGGTCCAGTCTTTGCATTTGGAACATGCTTGTTGGGAAAGATCCTTCCAAGCTTCATTTCGTGTCTGTCCAAAATGTTTACCTTGCGACTCGGGTTGTCTGAAATTTTTGAAATGGAAATGTCTCAACACTTCCCTAATTTTGCAAAATTCTGGAAGAACTGGAGAGCAACATTGACATTGATCAAATTACAGGATGTCAGAAACCGCCACAGGGGCATCTGCATTCGTTTTGTACTCTCCCCCCTCCCCCCCCCTTCCAGTGCTGATAAGCTCAAGGACCTAGAAGTCACAGCAGGTTCCTAAATTCTGATAAGGTTTTCTGTGTGTTTAGTGATACGTTCTTTAGACATAATTTGAAGCTTTTAAAATACTGTAATGGCAGCTCTTGACCTTTAAAAGAATCACATGGAGCAAGAGGTGGTGAAAAATGTTTATTTACTTTGCATTAGTGGCTAAACTCCTGTTCTTTCCTAGAACCGGTAGTGCTTTTATACTCGGGAACTCACGCATGTCACCCCCATTCTCCCAACGCGAACCAGACAGGCCCACTTGAGCTGGAGAAACAATGGCCTGCACTCCGTCCTATGCCTCAGTGCCAAACAACAATGCCTGCCGGCCTCTTGACAAATTCTGGCGTCGCGAGTGGAATCTTGCAGTTCAACATGTCTGCTGAGCAGAAGTTGGAAAAAGAAAAGATCATCTTGTAAACAATTAATTAATGTTTGTCATGAATTATCATTTTTACTTCCTTCTCAAGAGGCTCAAAGGGAATAAAAAGGCATTTTTGCAGGTGGTGGCATTCAAACTAAGGGCAATCAAAGGGTTGAGAGCTGAGGCACAGCACTCGGAGTCTCTGAGGGTGAATGGGGCTAGGATTAGAGCACAGCAGGGGGTTGAGGGCTTCAGGTGTGAAGCTTAATGTTTGTGATCAGCAAAAAAAGTCTTGAATTTATCTAAACTGCTCTTCTGCTAACAGTACTTCTAGCACATAAATGTTCTGAAACTGACAAGTGTTCTCATTGCTCTTCTAATGCAAACACGATCTGCATTTGAAAGATGCATCCCTTTTGCCTAATTTAGAATGTGCATCACAAAGAGCGTTAGATGATGACCCCACAAACACACACACACACACACACACACAAGCACACGCACACACGCACTCCTGATGCGCCTGCTGCATGCGTCCATACATGTAAACTGTCTCTTTCTTGCCTGGATCTTCTCTGAAGTTCCCAGTGAGGACCCTGCAAAATTGTTTATCTCTGGATTTCAGAAACACAAGTGGAGAGCCAGGAGAGACTCAATGGCCCTTCCACCAGTGAGTTCCTCTGTCTATTTAGATAACGCCTGTTCATTGGCTTGAATGATTGTGTTAGGCAGGGTTCTCTAGAGAAACAAAACCAGGACAGTTGTGAATATATGTATGTATAGATATATGTGTGTATATATATATATACTAAACAATATAGAATTTATCATGTTGCATCACCTTTTAGTCAGACACGTTATCCATTGCGTGACTGGTCCACCCGCATCAGCTTTCTTTATCAGTAGCAAAATATTAAAGACTATCCAATTTATTTTTAATGTTTTAAATGCAATCAAGCATCAATGATCCAGGGCCCCTAAAGGGTTATAAATAACCTTTGCAACCCCCAGGACCCAAACACTTTCGTAGACATTGTTGCTTGCTAGAGGCCCTGGGCATGCATCTGACTGCTCAATGAGTCATCACTAGTCAACCGTGGAGCCCTCTGACATACTCACATTCTCTTTTTATATCACTGATCTATGGTGCCTACCGGGAGAGCAATAAGAAAGAATGACTAAGTAGAAGGTTGATGAGAGTTCACTTAGTAAACATCGATTATAGGCAACACTTGAGAATATCAAGATTAATCTGAAACTGGAGTTAACGTTTGAGCCAATCTTCTAAAATTCCCCCATCCCATGCTTTACTCCCCCTCCCCCCCCCACCCCGCCTCTTAATTGCATCCATATCGTCTAGCTCCTTTACTCTTCCCAATAAGCAAGCCTCCTCTTGCCCATCAGAGGTTCTGGTGGACCTTACCTGACAAAGTGGGCTGGAGGCTGATGTTGCTGCTCCTGCCCTGGCACTTCTGAAGTCCATCAACCCAATGGAGCTCAGAGCACCATTCTAGAATGTGTCACGGGGTTCCCCCTCAAATCTAAGCATAGAGTTTAGCCATGGGCTTAAACCTCTGAAAGAAGTTCAGAGACTCTGAAAGAGTTTAAATACAAAGAGCCTAACTAGAATATCACCAGATAAGGAACATGACTGGCCTTCTTTATAGTTTACAAGAGAAGGCATTTTAGAAGGAAAGAAAATCCCCATGCCCTCTGAGACCATTTGGAAAGATTATAGCAATCAAGGAACCACTGGGCCATGACTTTCTGGAAATCTGGCTTAACTTCTAAAAGTGAAGAAAAATAAGTTAATTTCTCAAAAATCATCAAAGATCCAGCTTCCCACTTTTTTGCAATGACGTTAAAATTTTATTAAAAACCTAATGTCAACCTAACATGATAGGTTGTAATCATATGTAAACACCCTCAAAATAGCATTGCAATGGTCGTGATTAACCCGAAGGGAAGCACTTTTATGATTCTCAGTGCTAACAGAAGAGGTCCATGGGGTAATTTCTAAATCCCAGGATGTTTGTCAAGATCAATGACTCTGCCTGACAGCCCCCACGATTCTTTCTGAACAGTGTTCTGCATGTGCTACTATGTTCAGGATAGGCCATTTGCTTAGGGGAGAAAAACAAACAAACCAACAGATGTCCTGCCGCCGTCCATGCCGCCTCATAGCGACCAGATAAGACAGAGCAGAGCTAACCCTGTCAATTTCTGAGACTGTCACTGTTTACCAGCATACAAAGTTCCCTCTCCATCCCCAGGAGAGAAACCCCATTTTTATTCTCAAAATGTTGGATGAGTGAGACAGCATGCACCAGGCCTCGGTGGGAGCGAAGAAGGTGAAAGCGTTTCAGACATGCCAACAAACATTTAAATGACTTCCACTGGTTTGGGATCAATTGGTCTAGATCTAACTGGAAAATGTTTTGCTGTCAGGTATATTTACAACATTGAGTTCTTAGAAGAAAATAAATGGCATCGACTAATCCAGCCATTTAAAATATTCATTTAGGAAAATCAATCCAATCCTCTACCCTCTACCAAAAATGGCATTACTGGGGGGGAAAGTTGGCATGGTGTTCCATATTCCATTTTCAATGTCAACGATTAGACTCTCTAACAAATAATTAGTTGCAATCCAGTTTTTAGCTCGCTTGCATTAACCCAAAGCAACAAAGAAGAGTTTGAATGGGGTATGAGGAGGAATGCATGTTTATCCCCCGTGGCGAAAACACAAACAAGAGTTTGGAGAATAAAGTCCTTCTGCAAATTGCAAGATGCTCCCCCCCCCCCCCCCCACACACACACCCCCAACACAACAAAACAGAACACCAGCCAGAGGCGAGTTGGTGACGAAAGAATTAAAATGTGTCTCCACTTAAACAGCTCTCCAGGTTGGGTCTGCCTTTTCCAAAGGGATTGACCTTTCTAGGACTTGTGTCTGCCAGCGAGGTCCCACCCACCCCGTTACTATTTTAAGGAGATCTGTGAAAGGCTCCTTCTTTGGCTCCCCTACCCCCACCCCCATTATGCCACCACTGTGTGCTAGTGCTTGAAATTAATCAAGGGCCCCTTCTGGGAAAGGGATTCCTCTTTGAGAGAAACGGAACTGGACACTTCTCTGCCTTCCCGCGTCCCCCCAGCCTCGCCAGCCTCTGCTCCCCAAAGCTCCCCAGACAAAGCGCCAGGCTGCTGAGGAAGCTGCTGGGCGCAGACCTGCCCTTGCCAGGCAGCTGCTGTTTGAACCCAGCCCTGACCGTAAAATCAAAAGTGGGTCCGAGGGAAGCGGTAAACACTGAGCAATGAGCCTTTTGAAGGCAGCTGATGCCTCATTTGGGGTGACATGTTGTGGCTGATGAGTGTGGATGATGTGGGGTTTTCGATAAGTGCCTCATCAGTATCCTCATCATGTTCGTGTTGCTCCGCCGCGGCGTGTGCCCTGACTTGATTGTAATTGCCCGAATCTGCTCCCGCTGCTCAGGCGCGCACAGTAATATGCAATAAAACAGCAAGAAGTGAATGTTAACCATCTGAGTTCTGACACGGCGCCTCTGCGGTTCAAGATCTCCATTAAGGACCAGGAAGGGGGAAGGAAAGGGGGAAAAAAAAAAAAGCCAGGAAGGAATCGGAAGAATCCCCAGCCTCCGCTCCTGGGATCAAAGGCAAAGTCAAGACTCGAAGAGGCGCTTGGCCGGGCTAGGTCGTGACCCGCACAGACATGTTCAGGGAGTTTGCTGGGAGTCCTGGGCTCCTTTTTCACCTCGCAGGTGCTCTGGCTTCAGCTCCTTCGCTCTCACAGCAGGCGCAGCTCTGGCCTTCCCCCAGGTGTGCACGGTGGTCACCTGTCTGCAGGGTGGCGGCATGGAGCCAGTCCATTGCGACTCTGGGCGACCCCAGGGGACACAGCAGGCCTGCTGCCCCCAAGCCGCTCAGCCGAGCGCTTCACCCACTGCGCTGCAAGGGCCCCTTCTTCAGGGGGGCTGCTAGGGGTGGGGGCGCTCTCCACCTGGCAGCTCCCGGGGTTCTTTCAGGGACTAACTCCATTCGATCCAATTATTCCTGGGACACCTGCAGAAGCGTCTAATCCAATCACGGTGGGCCACCTCACTTGGGCTCAAGTTCACTCATCTGCCGACTGCCACACACGATCTCTTCTGTCTTTGCCGCGTCTTCGCAGCCTGGAGGCGCGGGTTCAGCTCAGTGATGACAGAGGCACCTGGAGAGAAGGGGGTGCCCAGTCTGCCGAGGTAGTCTCCAGCTGCCTGATTAAAAGGTCGGAAAAGAGTCCTTAAGGGTTCACCTTTAGCCCATGGAATATTTTAAAGAAGATGGTGGCGGTGGCGCTGGTGTTTTTCAAGAAATATGCTCACGAGAAACGTCAAGTTAGATTTGTACAAACACATCATTTTCAGCCTGAATTTCTCTGCCAGTCTAAAGAGAAATAGGCACCCTCGAACGTATAATTTCCATATTATAAACCTACATTTCTTGACCTTATCCCTTTTCTTTTCTCTTGCAGTGAACCATAATTGTTTATCCTCTGTAGGTAAAAGCTAATATCCCACCCATTGTCTACTCTGGTGAATTTCTTAAAGCGTCTCAGAGAAAATGCCACGTTTGTTGCCATTTCCTGTTCATTGAGTTTTGTAGGAGGAGGTGACATCAGAAGGAGATTAGAATTGCAGATGGAAACCTTTAACTTTGTTTCTCATTTTAAAGAAAATAGAGATTATTTTTTCCAAAAGCATTAAGGCCCTCATCTCCCCATTTGTAGTAGCTATATCTTTTCAGAACTTTGCAAATACTGTTTTCTTGGGCTTTCTCCTTGCTTTAAAAAAAAAAAAAAAGGCTCCCATCTGATCCTAATGAATTCAGCCCACACTCCCACTTGGAAGCCTCTAGATAGATGGGGTTTCATTGAATGTCTGTATCAGTAGCTGCTCAAGAGAAACAATTCCTGCCCACATGGATAATTTAATTGAGCACTTCACAGAAAAAGAACATCTTTTAGGGTACTACCTGACCCTTGCAAACCTGCCAACTTTACCTTTCTCCTGCTTCTGCCAGTCCTTTCCCAAAAGCAGTTAGAAAATTTCTTCTCATAAGGGGTAACCAATTATAGACACCTCCCTAAACTGCTGCCGCCTAGCACACCTCACCTAAATTCCTGGTTGCTTCAGCTTTGGGGTACCCAGAAGAGAATGACATCAGTCAATGCCTTCTGTTTCCAATACTTTCCTCCACCCCAAGGCAGGCACTAGCCTTTAATAAGGATGGATGCAAATGGTGAACACGCTGGCCTGCCAGCTGGAAGGTTGATGGTTCCAATCCACCCAGAAGCAGCTTAGAAGAAAGGCCAGGGGAGCTACATCTGAAAATTCAACTACTGAAAGCCAGTCGTACTATGACCCATAAGAGGTCACCTAGAGTCAGAATTTAATTTCAGGGCAGCTTTTTTTTAATCCATCTTTCAGATATAATCCTGAATTTAGGGGTCAGATTTCCATACAGGATTGTTCCATTCCCACTTTTGAAAACTCCGCCTACCTCTGAAAACTGCTAGAGAAGGACTCTCTATTTGCTGCTCACTTTAACCAGGTGTGCAGTGTTAGCAGCTATTGCTTTTGATCTACAAAGTGGCTGCATTTCCGAGGTGGGCGATTTCCGGATAGGGTACTGGTTCTTCTAATTAGCTTGGCATTCTAGTGCAGCTTCTAAAAGATGGTCATTGTACAGGTGACATACAGAACCCTAGGGTTTTTAAGCTCCCTTGAACAAACACACAAAACGACTACATCCTGGTGTGGCTATCCATAGCAAAATATTTGCCAATAAATAAATAAATACAATTTAGCCCAGGGTTCTAAAAAAATGGAAAGCATGATCATTGTCTCAGAGAGGCAGAAATGGGTGCACTGGACCAGTGTGCAAGTCCCAGCCTTAGTGTGGCAACCTAAGGTGCAATCGGGGTGAACTCTCAACTCTGGGAGGAACAGTAAGGAATCAGGAGCTGTAACCTGATCCTCGAGCAAATTTCCTCTCAAAACTGAAGCCCCATCACTGCTTTTCAGAAACTTGCTATGAAGAATGAGAAAATGAATAAATAGTTGCTCTACAAAATATATTATACACAGGGTGTCTAAGGTTATGCTGGGAACTAACAACCACCAGTTTACTGGGACAATCCAGAGGAAGAAGAAATGGAAAAATATCTCCATCGAACTTTTGAGATATAGAATATGCATGAGCTCTTAAATGCGAATTCCCTCAAGTATTACATGTACATAAACACACACACACAGAGACGCACTTCTATAAAGTACAGAATAGCGAGAGAATTTGCTCCCTAAGGTAGTTTTCTATTATAGCAATTAAGAGAAAATGGTGAAAGGAGGCAAATAAATTCTGAAATGCAAAAAGCTTCCATGAACGGCAGGTTGAATCCGTGAGAATGCAGAAGTCAGCTTTTAGATGGGGCGTCTAGGTGAGCCTGATGGATATCGGGCTTAGAAGTTCCGGCTGTGAATTCTGCACAAGTTGAAGGATGTGCAAAAACTGCAGCATCAACAGTTCGTTTCAGCATTCAGAGATGGTGTTGCCATGGCACCAGAAAGCAGCGCAGTCTAAGGACTGC